>CM020454.1:1457733-1504585 GCA_009819605.1 Sterna hirundo | reverse complement strand
CCGTTTTTATACTGCTCCTGCACTGCCCCAGGCACACAGCCACTGCACGCGGGTAGCAATTTTCCATCAGACTCACCTCCAAAGCAAAATATCTTACCTCATGGCACACCTTCGGTTTGGGTTTCCGTCAACACTGCCATTTCTTTCCTCATTTTTGAGATGCTTGGTCCGCAATGCAGGCTTTCATGTGCCGGATGAGAAGCCCAAGGAATTCCTGGGCAGTGTAAGGCAGGTGTGTCCCAAGTGTAGGAGTGGTCACGTGCAGGTAGGGATGTTGGCTTGGGGCAGTTAAGCGAGATTGTTAGCAACTCCCTTTGCAGGAAGAGGCCCAGCTCTGCCCTGTGCTGCACATGTCAGCAGAGCACCGAGAGGCTCCTTGTCCTTAAGGACTTGCCACGTACTTCTTTCTCCTGCGTGTCTCTTGGCTCGTTCCAATAGTCACTAGCCATTGTATCTCCTGGTGGCCAGGCTGTGCCAATGGTTTCCTCTGTTTTCTTTCTTGATGCCCTTTGCCGTGGGGAGAACATTTTCCAGGCTGTCTGAGTATGAAGGGTTGGGGTTAGGAAAGTCAAAGCTCACCCGGCATTTAACCAGGCAAAGCATGTGGAGGGCAACAAGAAGGTCTTTATCTGGGTAGGTCAGCAGCACAAGGGAGGCTTGGGCAAAGGCTGAACGGGGCAGCTTCACTAGGTCCAAGGATTACAGGAAAGGTGGAGGTACTCCAAGGGTTCTTGACCTTGGTCTTTACTGGAAGGAAAGCCACTGTCATTCCGGTCTTCAAAAAGGGCAAGAAGGAGAACCCAGGAAACTACAGGCCTGTCAGCCTCACCTCCGCCCCTGGAAAGGTGATGGAGCAGCTCATTCTGGATGTCATCTCTAAGCACGTGGAGGAAAAGAAGGTTATTGTGAGTGGTCAGCATGGGTTCACCAAGGGGAAATCATGCTTGACCAATCTGATAGCCTTCTGTGATGGCATGACTGGCTGGGTAGATGAAGGAGAGCAGTGGATGTTGTCTACTTTGACTTTACCAAGACTTTTGACACTGTCTCCCATAACATCCTCATAGGCAAGCTTAGAAAGTGTGGGTTATATGAGTGAACAGTGAGATGGACTGAGAACTGGCTGAATGGCAGAGCTCAGAGGGTAATCAGCATCACAGAGTCCAGTTGGAGGCCTGTGACTAGTGGTGTTCCCCATGGTCAGTACTGGGTCCAATCTTGTTCAACGTATTCATCAACAACCTGGATGAGGGCACAGAGTGTATCCTCAGCAATTTTGCTGATGAAACAAAACTGTGAGGAGTGGCTAACACGCCAGAAGGCTGTGCTGCCATTCAGCAAGGCCTGGACAGGCTAGAAAGCTGGACAGAGAGGAACCTAATTGAAGTTCAACAAGGGCTCCTGAACCTAGGGAGGAATAACCACATACAACAGTACAGGCTGGGGGTTGACCTGGTGGAGAGCAGCTTTGCAGAGAAGGACATGGGAGTCCTGGTGGACAACAAGTTGCCCATGAGCCAGCAATGCCCTTGTGGCCAAGAAGGCCAATGGTCTCCTGGGGTGCGTTAAAAAGAGTGTAGCCAGCAAGTGAGGGTGGTCATCCTCCCCCTCTGCTCTGCCCTGGTGAGGCCATCTGGAGCACTGTGTCCAGTTCTGGGCTCCCCTGTTCAAGAAAGACAATGAACTACTGGAGAAAGTCCAGCGGAGGGCTAAAAAGATGATGAGGGGACTGGAGCACCTCTCTTATGAGGAAAGGCTGAGACACCTGGGGCTATTCAGCCGGGAGAAGAGGAGACTGAGAGGGGATCTCATCAACGCTTATAAATATCTAAAGGGCAGGTATCAAGAGGATGGGGCCAGGCTATTTTCAGTGGTGCCCAGTGACAGGGACAAGGGGAAATGGGGCACAAACTGGAAACATGGGAAATTCCATCTCGACATGAGGAAAAAACTTCTTTAGGGTTCCAGGGCACTGGAACAGGCTGCCCAGAGAGGCTGTGGAGTCTCTTCTCTGGAGATATTCAAAACCTGCCTTGATGCAATCTTGTGCAAAAACCCCCTTAGGTGAACCTACTTTGGTAGGGGGTCCAGACTAGACGATCTCTAGAGGTCCCTGCCAACCCCTACCATTCTGTGATTCTGTGATTTACTGTCGAAAAATCAGGCTCCTGATATTCCTCGGAAAGTGTGGAGCAGGAAAGCCTTCCCCGCAGTAGAGGAGGGATCAAGAGTGGGAAACATTTAGGTAGATTTGTTGGACAATAATGCAGGCAACCTGATTGCCATACACCTGAGGGAATTGGTTGGTATCACTACAAGGCCTCTCTCAACTCCCTTTGAATCAGGGAATGTATTTGAGGACTGGAAGAAAAGCAATGGGCCTCCTGTCTTCAGGAAGGGCACGAGGCAGGGACAGGGTGTGACAGGCCAGTCAGCCTGGCACAAAATGGAGCTGGCTGCCACTGACCCCTGGTGCCTTGTAGGGGTCCAGACTGGGCCAATAGTGTTTAACTCCTTTATGCAAAGTCCTGCAGCTGGAGAGGAGATCCTCCTTACACCACGTCAGGCTGGAGCCAGCGGGATTCCAACCGCTTTGCAGCAGAGGACGTGGGTCCTGGTGGACAGCATGAGACAACCCACACCCATGCAGAAATGGTGTCTGACAGCATCCTGGGTTGTATTCGGAAGGGTGTTTTTAATCAGATCATGGAAGGTAATCCATCTTCTCTGCCAACCCGGCTGAGACTGTTGTCCCAAAACGGGGTTGTTTCCCTGTGCAGAAGCCAATATACACACAGAGTAGAGGTATTATTCATTTCATTTCTGCAGAGATGGGGTGCTAGGTGGTAATCCACAAAGCCAGCACACCGGCCAACAAACTCTTAGGAGTATTTATACGGTTCAAAACACAGAAATACACACCCTTAATTATAATTGGTGGTTAGTACCTTATCTTAACAATTTCTATTGGTTAGCATAGTCTCTCACTTTCATTTGGAAGTTTACAAGGTCCTTTAATTGATGTGCACATGCTCCAGCAGCATGGGGGGATAGTCCAATTCAGTCTCCAATTGAGTTGGTGGTCGTGATCTCCCACTGCCACCTTTACCTTTTCCCCAGTTACTGCAAATTTTTGTTGACTTTATGTCTTATCCAGCAGTTGTCTGCTTTTCAGCTGGTTTCGGCACCTCCTGTGGAGGGATGTTCCCTTGTTATCAGCCTTCTTTTCTTCTTCAAGGGTATCTTCATTAGCAAGGCATTTATCACTTATACCAAGTGTCTAGTTTCACAGGGCCTTGTGACCTTTTTACAGCTCTTTGTTCTTACTTAGCGAGATGACTCTAACTTCTGAAATGTATTTTACCTTTTTAAAAGTAATTCCACCTTCTTAAAGTACAGGAGAAGAAGTACAGGAGAGAAGTACAGGAGAGAAAGGCCCTGGGGCAAACATCATAGCAATGGTAAAAGAGCTGATGGGAGGGAGTGAAGAACATAGAGCCAGACTGTCCTGAGTCCTATCCAGTGAAGGGACAAGAGGTAACAGGCACATATTGAAATACCGGGAAATTCCATGAAAAATAAAAAAAACAACTTTGCTAGTGTATGGTGCTCAAGAAACTGCCTGGGGTGACTTGGACAGGTTGTGGCTTCTCAGTCCTTGTAGGTATTTGGAGCTTGACAGGATTTGGCCCTGAGATCCTTCAAAGGCGGACCGTACTTTGAGCAGGGACAGTTGGACCAGACAATCTCCAGAGGTCCCTTCCAACGTCAAGGTCCTGTGATTCTGTGATGGGCAAAAGACGGGTGCTGCATAGCTGTCCCTAAGGCAGGAAGAACTGGTTGGGAAACACAGGATTCAGGGCAGCCTTGCTTGCAACACATGCGTAACAGAGAGCTGAAGACCTGAAGACAGGAAGGAAAACAAGAAGCAGAGTACAGCCCATAGACTTCAGGCATGCAACTTCAGGCTACTCAGGCAGCTGCATACGTAGGATGACATGGAGCGCAGCTGTGAAGCGCAGAAGAGCTCAGAAAAGCAGGCAGCTCCTTAGGCACCTTATGGTCTTGCTACTGAGTCCAGGCCAATACTCAGGACAACAAGCAGATGTCTCAGCAAACTGGCTTTGGCTTAGCAGGGTATGGAATGTGGAGCACAAAGTTCAAAAGGCAGCATCCTGGAGGTGGAGAAGGGATGAGCTGTAAAGGAGGAACGTGGGAAATATTCCTAAGCATGTTGGGCCTTCTGATGGAGGACAATGTGGGCCCACTGCTCACTGGGGCAGCTGATTTCTTGAAGAGTAGACAGAGAGCAGGTTGTGGGGCTGTGGTGGTGCAACACCGCCACCCCCCCCACCCCCGCTTTAGGCCTCTCTGTACTTGGTGTGACTTCCTTCCCCGCTTGGGCCACATAATAACACAATGGATCAGAACAATGCATAATGGTCTAATAAGAAAGGAAGAAAGGAAGAAAGGAAGAAAGGAAGAAAGGAAGAAAGGAAGAAAGGAAGAAAGAAAGGAAGGAAGGAAGGAAGGAAGGAAGGAAGGAAGGAAGGAAGGAAGGAAGGAAGGAAGGAAGGGTGGAGAGCAATGGACTAGAACACTACGGCAACCCCTTAGTGTACCTGGCTCACTTGGCTCCTACCACTTGAAAATAATAACTATAATTGATCACTCCTGACAAATATGGATCGTAACCACAAAGCCGGGGTATACCAGGACCCCAAGTCCTGACAAGCCCTGGGCTTGCATAACTGATGGAAAGTACCAAAACAGTCCGTTGTCCAAGCTGGGCCGGAGCAGAAAAGTATCTGATGGAAGTCAATTATCTTGGATCCTATAAGAAGAGATTCTAGTAAAGACCCTTTGAGCTCTTCTGGATCCTGGGCAGTAGCTCCCTTGCGTTGAGATACCTCTCAGGCTGATACTTCGAGGGCACGGGTGAGAGAAGACCCTTCTCAAGCCTTAACCCATTGAGGAACAGTGATCCATCGTGAATATTTACCCTAAACCTGAGAAAGGGAAATTTTAACTATAAGCTACTCTTTCTCCCATCCACCCATGTATTGTGAGATACACATTAGCTTTATGGATGTGTATGCTTTTCTGTCCATCCGTGCATGTGTAGGACCTAAAAGCTGTACCTTTTGGCTCGCTAGAGCTGCCCGCTATTAAGAAATCCCCAATCCTAAGTAATCAGACATGTCTGTGTGTGTGTGCGTGCATGCGCGCGCAGGCTTATATGCTTTGCTTAGAGAGAGAGAGAGAGATATGCATTAGTCTGTGATTTGTGTTTTTCCTCATATGTATGTGTACTGATTTGGGATGCTTTATAGTAAATTAATGCAAATCTTGCGATCTTCGAATCTGTAATTAAGTCGCTGTTCAGTTATTTTGTTCACTCACTTTGTAAACCTCTAAAACTGTTAATGATTAAGTGCTGCTAAAATTCAACCTCTCAATCTACCCTACATCATTAATAAATTTTGAATTGCTGCTAAAACATAACTGTGTTAAATGTTTCCATCGATGACAGGGGGGTCAATGCCTTCTCTCTCACAGTCTTCACCTACAAAGTCCCCCAGGCTACTGTTCCCTCTGAAAGAGTTGAAGGAAGGAGGGCAGCCCTTCCAGCACTGATGGGCATGAAATCAAGGACTGCCTGAGAAAAATCAATCCATATAAGACAGCTGATGTGCTCCAGAGTAGGAATGCTGTTCATGCAGCCACAGACCTGCTGTAGGACTGGGTCACAGGGGCCTCATGGCATTAAGAAGGACAAACGTCCAGTCCTGCACCCAGAAAGGAAGAACCTCCTCTGGGTAGATCTGCCCCCAGGGACAGAGTCAGCCTTGGGGAGAGACTTGGACGCTTCAAGGGAACGGACACCCAAGCCTCATATTCCTGTCCAAAGAGACTGGGCTGTGTTAGGGGTCTCTCCTGAATGCTCCATGGAGGGAAAGAAAGGGTTGCAGAAAACATCTTCCCCACTGGCTGGGACTCACCCTGTGTCCAGGCAGTATGCCTTTTCCTGGCCTTATGGCTTCACCATGCCTCCTTTCCCGTGCCCCAGAGGCCTCCTCAGCTTGAAGTACAAACCAGCACCACTGGGGAGGCGAGGAAACTTCCCCCATCTCCCCAGTTGGTGAGGCCTGGAAAGACCCCACAGTGTCACATCCTTGAGGTTGCTCAGGGAAGGGGCATGCTTGGAAGGGCCCAGGGTACAAAACCGGCTCTCAGACTACATCAAAAAGGTGATGCACTTCCCTGCCCTGCAGGCGTGGGGGCAGCTGGGACGCGTCCCAGGAGGGCAAGGGAAAGCCTTCAGCAGGCAAGCTTCCTGGGACAGACTCTCCCTACATGGCGAGTCACACTCTAATTGTGCATTGGCCGTGTGTCAGCCTTTTGGTGTGACGACAAGCCAGGAGTGCGTGCTCTCTGCGGGCCCTTGTCCCACACAGGGCTGGATTGCCCTGCAGCCAGGGCAGCTGTATTCCTGCCCAGGGAAAACAAGCTCTGAGCACTGGGCTGTACCCAAGTACACAGCTCCAGAACAGGCCATTGTGTGTCGTGCACGTCCACAGCGTGTGGCCAAAGCGCATGGTGGTGTAAGGAGATTGGGATGAACCAGGTGCTTTCCCAAGTCCCAACACACCGCTCTAGTCGTGAGGAGGGACCTGACTCCACAGGGCTTGTTGAGGAATCACAAGGTTCAGGAGGGTAACATTCTCCTTCCACAAGCCTGCCTGAGGGCGTTGTTGGGAATCTGCAGGGACTGCCGCAACAAGGTATGACTTTGGCAAAGAAACCAGCCAACGCCTCCAAGAAGGAGAAGCAAAGGCATTTGAAACCACATTGCAGCCCACCTGCCAGTAGAGGCGATGTTCAATGACTGCTGGAGGGGGAAGGGAGGCAGGCAGGGAGGGACAAATATGCGGCATGTCCTCAGTCACAGGAGTCTTTGGGAACCCAGGAGAGGACTGCATTACTGGGAAGACATGTGTACCTTCCTTCACACGGGGTTGTAAAGAACCTCACTGTATTTCCCCAGACCCATGTCTCTGTCTGCGCAGACACCTCCATCACTCAGGGGCACATCTTCTGCCTGCGCTGACATGGTCCTTACTCAGAAAATCTTTGGGCCTCTCATCCCAATACTTCAAAAGAGCCTCTGAGGCCTAATGGTCATGTCAGAAATAAGGAAATGAAACAGCAGCGTTGACGGACACCAAAACACAACCTGTGTCATTAGGTAGCATATTTTGCTTTGGAGGTGAGTCTGTTGGAAAATTACTGCGTGCGTACAGTGACTGTGGGCCTGGGACGGTGCAAAAGCAGTATAAAAGCAGACCCTTCTCCTCACTCTCTCATCCACTCGTCTTGCCTCCATCTCCTTCAGAAGAAGGTGAATCTGAAGGTCATTCTTGTCTTCCTTAGCAGCCTCCTCCTCTCTTTTTCCTCCTCCTGTTTTGGGATTTCTCAGCCCATTCCTGCCTTTTTATCCTATGCTGGGTCTTGCAGCTGTTTGCCATGGTAGAGGGAAGGGAGCAGAAGATGTGGCATGGAGAGAGGCTGGAGCTTTGCTGAGGTGCCTCCTCAGCTATGGGCTAGCTGGGGACATCTCTTGATTTGATTGCACTTTACAGGGCTCTTTTGGGCTGCAGGAAAGTATCTCTCCTAATTGTGGGGTGATAGGCTGGTCTTCAATGACCGTCATGCTTTGTTTTCCCCTGCCCTTTCTACCAGGTTCATCTCTGCTTTTTAGACATGTCCTGCTGCAGCCCGTGCCTGCCATGCCAGCCCTGCCAGCCCTGCGGCCCGACCCCGCTGGCCAACAGCTGCAATGAGCCCTGTGTCAGGCAGTGCCAGGACTCCACCGTCGTCATCCAGCCCTCCCCCGTGGTGGTGACCCTGCCCGGCCCCATCCTCAGCTCCTTCCCACAGAGCACTGCCGTGGGATCCTCCACCTCCGCTGCCGTTGGCAGCATCCTCAGCTCTGCGGGAGTGCCCATCTCCTCTGGGGGCTATGGCCTCTCTGGCTTGGGCAGCCGCTACTGCGGCACAAGGTGCCTGCCCTGCTAAAGTTGCTGGAGATGGCCCCAGGGAGCCACATGATTGCAGCAGTCTGTGAACAGGGTATCAGGTTGTTGCTTTCAGAAGGGCTGAGCAATCCCAGCACCTCTTGCAAAAGCATGTGGCCAGCCTGGGCTTTTCCCTCTTATTTCCTTGTTCTCTTGTGCTCCCCTGGCCTGCGAGCTCCCCAAAAACAGACTAGGGAGGGTTTTCTGGCCCTGCTCCCTCCCTGGTGAGGCAGATGGACAGCTATCTGGATCTCTGCCTTGGCCCTGGGACATAGACTCCTTTCTTTCCTCTGGTGCCCTGTGCACTGGAGCCTCCACTTGATGGGCCTTGTTTCCCTTTTTTTGACTCATTAAAGTTCTGATGCATCCCAGCCCATGCCGCTGTGTCATCTTTTCCGCTGCAGATGCTCTCCCAAGATGCCCAGGGAGATAGATATTATTCAGAGGTGGATACCAGAAGAGGCTTCTTGGGGATGAATTTGCAGTGATTGTTGACATAGGCTTACATTGAGTATGCTTATCTGTGTGATCTTCAAGTTTCTTTTTTGGATTGAATAGATTCCACAAACCCCACAATAGGCCCGCACTGTTAATTAGTAGTATTAAACACCTCACATAAGGGTGAACAAGCCCTCAGGAGCATGCGCAACAAAACAACCCACATGAGTCCTGTATGGGAAGAGGGAGGTGTATTCCCTCATCCCCTCCACAAGACACCTCCACCAGCACATTAGGCCCTCAATGCCAGGGCAAAGCCCATAGCCTTTGGTTCTGTTAACATGTTCCAAGTACAAACAAATAGAAAGATAAGCAGTGCAGCAAGAAAACTCCCTTACTCACATAGAAACCTGCCTATTAGTAACTGCTACAGCTACAGCATGCTCAGTTCAAAATTGCCATTGTCTAAAGCCCCACATTGGGTGCCCTGAAGACTGGGCCACCTACTGACCACCTTGGAGTGGTCTTCCGGTATCTGAAGGGGGCTACAAGAAAGTTGGAGAGGAACTTTTTACAACAGCATGTAGTGATAGGACAGGTAGTAATGACTTCAAACTAGAAGAGGGTAGATTTAGATTAGATACCAGGAAGATGTTTTTCACTCTGAGGGTGGTGAGACCCTGGGCCAGGTTGCCCAGAGAAGCTGTGTCTGCCCCATCCCTGGAGGGGTTCAAGGCCGGGTTGGACGGGGCTTTGACCAACCTGGTCTAGTGGGAGGTGTCCCTGCCCATGGCAAGGGGATTGAAACTTGGTGATGTTTTAGGTCTGTTCAAACAAAAACCTTTCTAAGATTCTACCATTCTACAAAAAACCTCTGTGACCCACTCAGAAACCCATCTATTAGGAACTGCTACAGCTACAGCAAGCTCCATTCAAACATGCCGTTCTCTCGAGCTCAGGTTAAGCACCAAAAAGACTGGGATGAGTTGACCTTGTCTGGCTGCCAGGTGCCCACCAACGTGCTCTGTCACTACCCCTCCTCAGCAAGAAAGGAGGGAGAACATAAGATTTAAAACTTGTGGGACAAGGTAAAGGCAGTTGAATGAAGAAAAGCAAGGAAAGTGTGTGGAACAAAAGCAAACCAAAACAAGTTATTCTCTAATTTGCCAGCAGCAGGTGATGTCCAGCCACACCTGGGAAGCAGGACCACAGTAAACTTACCAGTTGCTTCAGAAGACAAACACCTTAATAATGAATGCCTCTCCTCCCACACCCCACCCGCAGCCATTTCTATTAGCATCTATTGCTGACCATGAAGTCATATGTAATGGAATATCACATTGGTCAGTTTAGGTCTGCTGCCCTGCCGATGTCCCCTCCCAGCCTCTTGCACACCCTTAGCCTGCTGGCCTTTCGGAGGGGGTTTTGGAGAGACAGGGTTGCTGCTGGGCAAGCACTGCCTGCAAACCCCAAAATATTTATGGGATTATCAACAACGTTCTAGCTGCAACTACAAGAACCAGTCGGACGGCTAATATGGCAAAACTTAACTTCATCCCAGGAAGACCCCATACAATCCTGTTACCAATCACTGCATACCCATGCCCAACAATTCCATACCAGAACATGGTTGAGCACCATCTCTCTCCCTGGGCACCTTGTGAGAGCATTTGCAGGGAAAAGGATGACACAGAGGCATGTGCTGGGATGCAGACGAACTTTAATGAGTCAAAAGAGGAAAACCAGGTCAATCTGAGTGGAGGCCCCAGTGCAGGGAGCAACAAGGGCAGAAAAGAGACTGTGACCCACGCCTATAGAAGTTATCCCACCAGGTGTCCATCTGCCTGTCCCAGAGAGGGAGCAGGGCCAGCAGGTCCTCCCTAGGCTGGCTCAGTGGGGCTCACGGCCCAGGGCAGCACAAGAGAACAAAGACATGGGATGGAAAGCAGAGAGTGGAAGAGGGGAAAGGCAGGCATGGGCCGTACTTTCTGAGTGCCAAGGCAAGTCCTGTCCTTTTCCAAGGGTCGCTGGGGTTGCTCAGCCCCTCTGAAAGCAACAGCACAATGCTCCATCGCCAGTCCTGAACCTTCTTGTGGGTCCCTGGGGGCATTCCCCCAGCACCATCACCAGCAGCTTTAGCAGGGCAGGCACCTTGTGCCGCAGTAGCGGCTGCCCAAGCCAGAGAGGCCATAGCCCCCAGAGGAGATGGGCACTCCCGCAGAGCTGAGGATGCTGCCAACGGCAGCGGAGGTGGAGGATCCCACGGCAGTGCTCTGTGGGAAGGAGCTGAGGATGGGGCCGGGCAGGGTCACCACCACGGGGGAGGGCTGGATGACGACGGTGGAGTCCTGGCACTGCCTGACACAGGGCTCATTGCAGCTGTTGGCCAGCGGGGTCGGGCCGCAGGGCTGGCAGGGCTGGCATGGCAGGCACGGGCTGCAGCAGGACATGTCTTGGGGTTGGAGGTACACCTGGAGAGAGAGCAGGGGGAAGTAGAGCATCAGGGGTGGATAAGGAGCATCCTGTCATTCCACCACGAGGGAGCCAAGCCAAGCCAAGCCGGAGATGGGAGCTGGAGGTGTTATAGGGAGAGCCATGTGCTTCTCTTCCCTTTCAGTCCAAAGTTCCCCACCAAGAGCAACCAAGCCCAGGGAGGTCCCCGCCTAGCTCATCTCTAACTTCAGCTGAGACACAGCCTCTCGCCCATGCAACGCTGTCTGCCCCCTTCACTCTCCCATGAGAAGCAGTTCCATGACCCAGCACAGGATAAAAGGGCCAGACATGGGCTGAGAAAACCTGAGGGGATAGAGGAAGAGGAGAAGGTGGAGATAAGGCTTCAGACTCACCTTCTTCCAAAGGAGATGGGCGTGGAGAGGACTGAATGAGAGAGTGAGGAGAATGAGATGAGAGCAGGGGGAAGCAGAGCCTGAGGGCTGGGTGGGGAGAAGCCTGTCACCCCATCACGAGGGACAAAAGCCTAGCCAAACTGGGGATGAGAGCTGTAGGCTGTGTGGCGAGTACCACGGATTTCTCTTTCCCATTAGCCCACATTCCCCAGCAAGAACGACCGAGTCCAGTAAGAACTGTGTAGCCCTTATCTCAATTCACCCAACCCCAGCCTCTCTCCATGCCCCCTTCACTCTCCCATGAGAAGCAGTTCAAGAACCTTCATGGGAGAAATGGGCAAATATGGGCTAAGAAAACTCGAGGAAGAAGAGGAAGAGGAGATAGGGCTTCAGGCTCACCTTGTTCCAAAAGAGATGGAGGCAAGAGGATGTGAATGAGAGAGTGAGGAGAAGGGCCCCCTTTTATACTGCTCCTGCACTGCCCCAGGTGCTCAGTCACTGCATGCGGGCAGTAATTTTCCATCAGACGCACCTCCAAAGCAAAATATGCTACCTAATGGCACACGTTCTGTTTTGGTTTCCCTCAACGCTGCTGTTTCATTTCCTCATTTCTGACATGACCCTCAGGCCTCAGAGGTTCCTTTTAAGTGTTGAGATGAAAGGCCCAGGGATATCCCAGGCAGGAACACATAAGCACGGGCAAAAGATGGGCTCCATGTTCTGGAGGGGTCTGTGCAGGCAGGGGCCATGGGTCTGGGGAAATCTGGAGAGGTTGTTTTCCACCCCTTTGGCAGGAAGTTGCACATAACCTCCCACCAGGGCAATCCTCTCCTGCCTGTGTCAGTTTGGTAAAGCCATCCTCTCTCGTTGCAGCCTCATGGGGTCCCCAACCAATGCCCTCAGCAGGCTTGACAAAGAAGAACTTTGCCCTCCCGGACCCGTGATTCCTCAACACGCCCTGTGGAGTCAGGTGCCTCCTCACTACCAGAGGCGTGTGTTGGGGCTCGGGACAGTGCCTTGTTCCTCCCACTCTTCTCACACCAACATGCACTTTGGCCACATGGTTTGGACCCTGACCAGCTGGAGACACTTTTCCAAAACATGCTCTCTGTCTTGTGAGCTCCCTGAGCTGTGGGAGTGCTGCCAAGAAGGTCATGCTGAGGCTGATGTCAGTTGGGGCTGCCTAGTGCTCTGTACTCGGATACAGCCCAGCGCTCGGAGGCAGTTTTCCCTGGGCATGGATGGAGCCGCCCTGGTGGCCAGGGGATTCAACCTTGTGTGGGACACAGGCCTGCAGACAGCACACACTCATGGCTTGGAATCACGTAAAAATGCTCACACACAACCAATCCAAAATTAGAGCCTCAGGGACTCCAATCGGTTCATGGGCTCAGTGGCCTTTTGCCGGACTTGCGCCAGTATGGTTGTGCCTCTTTTGTACTGGGGAGCCATGAACTGGACACTCTTTTTGGCAGTTGTCATCTCAGCAGTGCTGAGCAGGGAAGAGGGATCACCAGGTGAGAGACCCCACCTGGAGTACTGTGTCTGGCGCTGGAGTCCTCAGCACAAGAAGGATGTGGACCTGTTGGAGTTGGTCCAGAGGAGGGGCCATGAAGATGATCAGAGGGCTGGAGCTCCTCTCCTAGGAAGACAGGCTGAGAGAGTTGGAGTTGCTCAGCCCAGAGAAGAGGAGGCTCCAAGGAGACCTTATTGTGGCTTTTCAATACTTAAAAGGGGCTTACAAGAAAGACGGAGACAAACTTCTCAACAGGGCCTGTTACAATAGGACAAGGGGTAATGGCTTTAAACTAGAAGAGGGAAGGTTTAGACTAGATATAAGGCAGAAATTTTTTACAACGAGGGTGGTGAAACAATGGGACAGGTTGCCCAGAGAGGTGGTAGACGTCTCGCACGCCTGCTTACATTCAAGGTCAGGTTGGAAGGGGCCCTGAGCAACGTGATCTAGTTGAAGATGTCCCTGCTCATTGCAGGTGAGGCTGGACTAGACAGCCTTTAGAGGTCCCTTCTAACCCAACCTATTCTATGATTCGATTATTCCATTCAATTCTTCCTCCCCCACTTTAGGACTTTGCATTAAGGGGTTAAACATGACTGGTCCCAGACTGGACCCCTAACACACACCAGGAGTCAGTGGCCACCAGATGGACCTTGTGACACTCATCACAACCCTCGGAGTCCAGCAGCCGTCCCAGATTTCAGTCCCCTGCACTGCCCTCTTCCCTAGCCTGTATTTTGTCCATTGGTTTGTAACGATTGTTACAGCACATAGCATCAAAAGCCTTGTTTAGATGAGATCAACGACATTTGCTGCACTGCCCTCACCCACCGGAGGCAGGCACGTCATCAAAGGAGGCCGTGAGGTTGGTCAGGTCTGCTTTCCCCTCCATAAATCCACGCTGACCCCTCACAATCACCTTGTTGTCCTTTCATCCTGGGAAAGGGCTTCCAGGATGATTTGCTCCATCACCTCTGCAGGGATTGAGGTGAGGCTGACCAGCCTGTCCTTATGTGGGTCCTCCTTCCTGCCCTTCCTGAAGAAAGGAGGCCAGTTGCCTTTCTTCCAGTCCTCAGAGTCATTCCCTGGCTTCAAAGTCAGTTCAGCTCTGTCCACAGTTCAACCCTGTCCTGTAATCCCTGTCCACAGTGAAGCTGCCCTGTTCAGCTCTGCAGCTGTCTTTGACCACTCGTCACTGGTGGCAACCTGTGTGGAAGACGACTTTCTTGTTGCCCTATGCATGCTTTGTCTGATTCAGTGCCAAGTGAGCTTCGGCTTTCCTAACCCCAACCCTGTATGCTCAGCCTGGCAAATGTTCCCCCCAGAGAAAAGGGCACTGGGAGGAAGAGTGTCTGTGTCATTAGGTAGGTGTTGTGGAATGAGGTAAAAGAGAACCAATTTTCTTTTCAACAGTTTTACTTTTCGCTTAAGTCTCTGCTGATTACCAAACTCTCGGAAATGAAGGGCGTATTTTTCAGACAGTGTCTGCTTCCAGACTGATAAGGTCTGATGCATATAACTAATATCAAGGAATGGTGTGCTGAGAGGATCTTGCTTATACTATTGCTATAACAACCAAGATCAGCTAACTTTGTTATGCACCAAGTTGGAGGGTTGCAAACAGAACAGTGGAAAGGGGCCGCACATGTGGGGAGGAGTGGACAGGACAGGTGACGCAAAAGTGAACAAAAGGGTATTCCATCCCATCTACCCCATGCTGAGCATAAAAGCAGAGGGATCAAAGGGGTCAGCTCTTTCGTCAGTGTCCGGCCTCCAAGGAGGACTCTGTTTGTCTGCCTTTGGTCTTGATCCATGCGTTCCTGAATCCAGATAGGGAATCCGGTTCCCATCCATCACTGAGTCCAGCCTGGGACTTTCCCAGAACCTGCCAGGGACGTGATTGTCATCCTGGGAGCTCAATACGATTTTGATATATTACGTATTTAATCATTTTCTTATTGATATTTTGTGTTCTTTTTATTATTTTATTATTACTATTTCATTAAAGTAGTTTAGTTTCTTTTTCAAGCCATAAGTTCTCTCTCTCTCTCATTCTCTCTCCTCTCCTCTGAAGGGAGATGCTCTCTCATCCCTGAAGTGAGAGGGGGTTAAAAACAGCATTTGTTGTTCATTTTGTGGCCAGCCCAGCCAAAACCATGACAGTAGCACGTTTTGCTTTGGAGGTGAGTCTGTTGGACAATTACTGCCCACGCGCAGTGCCTGTGCGCCTGGGGCGGTCCATGAGCAGTATAAAAGTGGGCCCTTCTCCTCACACTCTCATCCACTGCTGTTGCCTCCATCTCTTTGGGAACGAGGTGAGTTTGAAGGCCTACCTCTTCTTCTTTTGGGATTTCCCTAGCCCATAACTCATCCTTTGGTCCATTCTGGATGCTGGAACTGCTTGTCATGGAGAGTGAAGGGGGAAGAAGGTGTGGCATGGAGAAAGACTGAGGTGTCTGAGAGATGTCTCCTGAGATATGGGCTAGAAGAGACCTCACTGGGCACGATAACTTTTGGGAGGGTTATTTTGGGATGAGAGGAAGGTAAGACCAGTGGGATTCTCTTCTCAAGCTTGTGGCTTTTTACACTCATGGTACTCCTACAGGGTTTTCCTTCCCCAGTCCTCAGACTCTGCTTCCCTCTGCCCTCTCTCCCAGGTGCACCTCCAGCCCCAGGACATGTCCTGCTACAGCCCGTGCCTGCCATGCCAGCCCTGCCGGCCCTGCGGCCCGACCCCGCTGGCCAACAGCTGCAATGAGCCCTGTGTCAGGCAGTGCCAGGACTCCACCGTCGTCATCCAGCCCTCCCCCGTGGTGGTGACCCTGCCCGGCCCCATCCTCAGCTCCTTCCCACAGAGCACCGCCGTGGGATCCTCCACCTCCGCTGCCGTTGGCAGCATCCTCAGCTCTGCGGGAGTGCCCATCTCCTCTGGGGGCTATGGCCTCTCTGGCTTGGGCAGCCGCTACTGCGGCACAAGGTGCCTGCCCTGCTAAAGCTGCTAGTGATGGCGCTGGGGGAATGCCCCCAGGGACTCACAAGAAGGTTCAGGACTGGGGACGGAGCATTGTGCTGTTGCTTTCAGAGGGGCTGAGCAACCTCAGCGACCCTTGGAAAAGGACAGGACTTGCCTTGGCACTCAGAAAGTACGGCCCATGCCTGCCTTTCCCCTCTTCCACTCTCTGCTTTCCATCCCATGTCTTTGTTCTCTTGTGCTTGCCCTGGGCTGTGAGCCCCACAGAGCCAGCCTAGGAGGACCTGCTGGCCCTGCTCCCTCTCTGGGACAGGCAGATGGACACCTGGTGGGATAACTTCTATAGGCGTGGGTCACAGTCTCTTTTCTGCCCTTGTTGCTCCCTGCACTGGGGCCTCCACTCAGATTGACCTGGTTTTCCTGTTTTGACTCATTAAAGTTCGTCTGCATCCCAGCACATGCCTCTGTGTCATCCTTTTTGCATCCCTGCAAATGCTCTCACAAGGTGCCCAGGGAGAGAGATGGTGCTCAACCATGTTCTGGTATGGAATTGTTGGGCATGGGTATGCAGTGATTGGTAACAGGATTGTATGGGTCTTCCTGGGATGAAGTTAAGTTTTGCCATATTAGCCGTCCGACTGGTTCTTTGTAGTTGCAGCTAGAACGTTGTTGATAATCCCATAAATATTTGGGGTTTGCAGGCAGTGCTTGCCCAGCAGCAACCCTGTCTCTCCAAAACCCCCTCCGAAAGGCCAGCAGGCTAAGGGTGTGCAAGAGGCTGGGAGGGGACATCGGCAGGGCAGCAGACCTAAACTGACCAATGTGATATTCCATTACATATGACTTCATGGTCAGCAATAGATGCTAATAGAAATGGCTGCGGGTGGGGTGTGGGAGGAGAGGCATTCATTATTAAGGTGTTTGTCTTCTGAAGCAACTGGTAAGTTTACTGTGGTCCTGCTTCCCAGGTGTGGCTGGACATCACCTGCTGCTGGCAAATTAGAGAATAACTTGTTTTGGTTTGCTTTTGTTCCACACACTTTCCTTGCTTTTCTTCATTCAACTGCCTTTACCTTGTCCCACAAGTTTTAAATCTTATGTTCTCCCTCCTTTCTTGCTGAGGAGGGGTAGTGACAGAGCACGTTGGTGGGCACCTGGCAGCCAGACAAGGTCAACTCATCCCAGTCTTTTTGGTGCTTAACCTGAGCTCGAGAGAACGGCATGTTTGAATGGAGCTTGCTGTAGCTGTAGCAGTTCCTAATAGATGGGTTTCTGAGTGGGTCACAGAGGTTTTTTTTGTAGAATGGTAGAATCTTAGAAAGGTTTTTGTTTGAACAGACCTAAAACATCACCAAGTTTCAATCCCCTTGCCATGGGCAGGGACACCTCCCACTAGACCAGGTTGGTCAAAGCCCCGTCCAACCCGGCCTTGAACCCCTCCAGGGATGGGGCAGACACAGCTTCTCTGGGCAACCTGGCCCAGGGTCTCACCACCCTCAGAGTGAAAAACATCTTCCTGGTATCTAATCTAAATCTACCCTCTTCTAGTTTGAAGTCATTACTACCTGTCCTATCACTACATGCTGTTGTAAAAAGTTCCTCTCCAACTTTCTTGTAGCCCCCTTCAGGTACCGGAAGACCACTACAAGGTTTCCCTGGAGCCTTCTCTTCTCCAGGCTGAACAGCCCGAACGCTCTCTGCCTGTCTTCACAGCAGAAATGCTCTTGTCCTCGGATCATCTTCGTGGCCTTCTCTGGACTCACTCCAACAAGTCTATGTCCTTCTCATTTTGGGGGGCCCCAGAGCTGGATGCAGTACTCCAGATGGGGTGTCACGACAGTGGTGACAGAGTGGTGGTGTAGAATCCCCTCCCTCGACCTGCTGGACATGCTTCTTTTGATGCAGCCCAGGATGCATCCTGGGATGGAAGCATGCATTACCATTTCATGTTGATCTTCCCATCCACCAACACCCCCAAGTCCTTCTCTTCAGGGCTGCTCTCAATGCATTGTCCACCCAGCCTGTATTTGTGCTTGGGATTGCCCCGACCCAGGTGCAGGACCTTGCACTTGGCCTTGTTGAACTTCACATGGGCCCACCTCTCAAGCATGTCAAGGTCCCTCTGGATGGCATCCCTTCCCTCCAGCATGTTGACCGCTCCATGCAGCTTGGTGTCCTCAGCAAACTTGCTGAAGGTGCACCCAATCCTACTGTCCATGCCACCAACAAAGATGTTAAATAGCACCGGTCCCAGTACTGACCCCTGAGGAACGCCACTCATCACTGGTTTCCACTTGGACATCGAGCCATTGACCACAACCCTTTGAGTGTGCCCAACGTGACAGTTCCTTATCCTCCAAGTGGTCCACCTGTCAAATTAATTTCTCTCCAATTTAAAGAGCAGGATGTTGTGTGGGAGTGTCAAACGCTTTGCACAAGTCCAGATGGATGATGTCTATTTGTCTCCCCTTATCCACCAACGCTGTAACCCTGTCATAGAAGGTCACCAAATTTGTCAGGCATGACTTGCCCTTGGTGACGCCACATTGGCTCTCACCAATCACATCCTTATTTTCCATGTGCCTTAGCAGAGACTCCAGGAGGATCTGGTCCATGACCTTGCCGGGCACAGAGGTGAGAGTGACCGGCCTGTAGTTCCCTGGGTCTTCCTTTGTTCCCTTTTTGGAAATGGGGGTTACGTTTCCCCTTTTCCAGTCAGTGGGAACTTCACTGGATGCCATGACTGTTCAAGTACAATGGAAAGCGACTTAGCAACCTCATCTGCCACTTCCCTCAAGACCCAGGAATGGATTTCATCAGGTCCCATGGGCTTGTGCACCTTCAGGTTCCTCAGATGGTCTTCTACTTGATCTTCACCTACAGTAGGTGGTTCTTCATTCTCACAGTCCCTGCCGTTGCCCTCTATGACTTGGGCGGTGTGGTTAGAGCCCTTGATGGTGAAGACTGAGGCAAAAAAGTCATAGAGTACCTCAGCCTTCTCCATATCCCCGGTGACCAGGCCTCCTGTTTCTTCTGGAGAGGGCCCACATCCTTCCATTCCAACACTCCAGTCATAGGAGCCCTCCTACCATGTCTCTGCGATGCCAATGAGATCATAGCCCTGGAGGCGTGTGCACATCTCTAATTCCTCTTGTTTGTTCCTGATGCTACGTGCGTTTGCATAGAGGCACTTAAGCTGGGTCACCGTTGAAGCTGACTTACTGCCTGGAGTGGCTGCAGTTCCTTCCTGCTGCTCTCCAGGTGGCCTTCCATTGAGGTGTTTTATCCATGTTTCCCTGTTGGCTCTTTTTTCCTCAGGAGTCCCTGGCTCATCTCCATAAGACTTCGAATATGTCCAGCACGTCTCGGAGAAACAGTTTGAGGGCCCTCGCTAGCACCCTATCCCTCTAACCTTGGTGTGTCATCCCTTGGCTTGTCACGTACAAGCCTGGTAAGGCCCCCCTTCCCCATCAAGTCTAGTTTAAAGCTCATTCAGTGAGCCCCACTAGCTCATGAGAAAAGACCCTCTTCTGTCTTTGAGAAAGATGAACCCCATCCGATGCCAGCATCCCATTATCTAAAAGCCAAAACACAGAGCCACGTATTAACAGACTGAGCGTGTCTGTTTCTTCCAATGCTGCTGCCTGCAACTGGAAGGAGAGAAGAAAAAATAACCTGCACCCTAGATTCTTTTACTAGCTGTCCCAAGGCCCTGAACTCTCTTTTAATATCACCCTTGGGCAACGTGATGCTTCTTGCTGCACTGCTTATCTCTTTATCTGTTTGAACTTGGAACATGTTAACAGAACCAAAGGCTATGGGCTTTGCCCTGGCATTGAGGCCCTAATGTGCTGGCGGAGGTGTCTTGTGGAGGGGGTGAGGGAATACACCTCCCTCTTCCCATACAGGATTCATGTGGGTTGTTTTGTTGCGCATGCTCCTGAGGGCTTGTTCACCCTTATGTGAGGTGTTTAATACTACTAATTAACAGTGCGGGCCTATTGTGGGGTTTGTGGAATCTGATATCATGCTGGCGTAAGAGGAGACAACTTTTGAGTGTGGTGACAGTGAAATATGCCCTGAGGTGACCGGTCCTGGGTGGCAGCTTCTTTTAAACCAGCTGCTTTTAGCACAGAACTGGGGCTTGATCTGTGCCTATCAAGCCACAATTCAGTACTATCAGAGGAATGTGGTTAAGATATGGACCCAAAGCACTTGTGGCGACCAAACTACATCAAGTAGTTGAGGCAGAGACCCAAACCTCATGTGAGGTCACCTTGGTAGAGTCTGGAACACTACCTATAATATTCACGCAGTAGTGAAAAATAAATAGTGGAGCAGGAGGTGAACAGCTCTATGTATTTGGTTTATAAGGGAGTGTTGTGTAAAAGGGGTGAAGCGGTTTTGGCAGAAGGTAAACCCCCTTGCATTCTAACACTGCTCACCGAGGTGGGAGGCTAGGTGCGGCTAGGTTTAAATTCTGAGCGATGCCCAATTCACCACTATCAGTCCAGTTGCTTTTAATATATATTAAACTATTATGATTTGGATACACTAATAGTGGACTGCACCTTCAGTCTAGTCATGCTCATGAACTAGCATGGCCACTCTCGAGTCTTTGGTTGCGTTCAGTGAGAAACTGAAACGACTAGCTACTTAAACAGTGCAGTTTATTTAAACAACAGATATATAGGTTCTTATGATTGCCGGTGATAAATACACCGTCTGCAAAGCATATGCAAATAAAGATATTGTTAGATATACAAAGCATGTGACAAATTTATAAAAAATACAGCCTGACTATAAATGTTGGAGAGACACTCTCTAGAGAAATTTCTAAGTTCTCCAAGGAAGCACTCGGTATAGTCTGTCTTACCCAAAGGCGTCCCTATGCGGGGGAAGAAAGGCTCAGCCCGTCAACTGATCCCGGAAGTCAATGATGGAGTTCTCCTCGACTTGTTCACGATGGTGTCTTCCCTGATATCCCCCCTCTCTCGAGCTATTTTTATACTATTTTTTATCTTCAAGGTGGAGTTTGAGTGACTTTAGTCATAAATACCTTTATTATGATTGGTGTAAAATTCTCTCGCGTCACATTTAAAGGTATAGTTTACAAAAAATTCAGGGCGCAGACTCAAGGAGGAGTGGTCGCACCTTGGAGGCGGATAGCCTTTGGGATGGAGGTGCGTTTTGGTATTATAATGACATTATAATGAGCAAAATTCGCACAAAGGGCAGCATTTCATCAAAATTTGTCAAAATGTTGGCTCAGGGTAGCGAGTAGGCAGCTTATCTGTTTCATAGTAAGCAAGTAGGCAGCTTATCTGTTTCATAGTACCATCTCGTTCCCGTATCTGCTATACGTCATAAGGCAAGGCCACGCAATGGTCACATTCTGTCCCGTACCTCATGTAGCTTTGCAAGCAACCTTGTACAGGGAACCGCAGATGTTGCATTCTTCGTATGCCAGCCGCGGCTGTATAGTACCTCAGAAGCCTCTTGATTTTATACCTTTCCTTAATGTGTGAACAATGCTGTATTTTTGTATTTTTGGCCATTTTAGTAATTATTCCACAGGGAGTGAGGAGGAGGAAGAGTCTATTTGGGAAGGTGGTCCTTCAGCAAAGAAATGGAAAGAAGAATTGAGAGAAATCACTCAAGAGATGCAAAGTACCCATTCCCTGACCTCAAGAGAACTTTGAGACATGAGGAAAGATTACAGGCACCGGCGACGTAAGCGGATTACTGCCTGGCAACTCTGACGCTGGGAGAGTGGGGCCAACAGACAGGAACTGGAAGGTGAGGAAGCCAAAAGCTGGGATCCCTCACTAGGGGCCGTGGAGCTGACAGAGGAATTGGGAAAGAGGGAATGAACTGCAGCCTCTGGAGGAGTCTCCTGTCAAGTGTGAGGGCAAGATATCCATTGAAGGAAGAGCATCATGCTACCTCTGAAATTTTGAAGAAAATCTCTCTTGCTCCTTTTCCCACAGGCCAGCACCTCAGCTGTGAGGGGCAACCCATGCAGCCAGTCCCCTCCCGCTGTGGTCAGCAGGAAAGGAAGACCCAGGACCATGCTGCGGGGCTCTCTCTGGTTCTTCCTGCGTGACCAGGGGAAGTGGGATGGTGAGCCTACTTTTAAGCTGGCAGCCTGTGTATGTGAAGAGAGGTTGAAGAGAGCTGTTAAGAAGGGGCTGTGCAAGAAATCTGTCAGTTTAGTTGCAGTTTAGTTGCCCCATCATGTGGGGCAAGAAAGCAGAAGAAGTGTTTGAGAAGGGCCAAAGAATAATTCTGATTCTTCTAAAAGGTGAATTGGCCACCAAAAGAAGCAAGGTCAAAGGAGGTGCACAGGAGATGTGGTTCTTGGGAGTAAAACGGCAGGGTGGACGTCATTACATCTGTATGGATGTGATCAAGAAGATAACAACTGGATCCCCACCAATCTGGCAGCAAGACAATGTAACACACCAAGAGAAAGATTTTTAATCACCTCTGCCATTGTATTGAGTCCCATGTTGAAACCCAAAAAGACTGGAATAAGTTGACCTTGTACGGCTACCAGGTGCCCACTAGGACACTATCACACCCCCTCCTCAGCAGAACAGGGAGATAACAAGATTAAAAACTCGTGAGTCAAGAGAAAGGCCGTTTCAGGAAGAAAAGCAAAGGTTGTGTGCAGAAGCAAAGTAAAGCAAAAGAATTTATTCTCTACTTGCCATCAGCAGGCCATGTCCAGACACTCTGGATAAGCATTCCAGAGGAGGCATAGAGGTTGCTTTAAGAGACAAATGCCGTATTAATGAGTGCAACCACCTCCTTCACCTTTCACTTAGCTTTTAGTGCCGAGCACGCTGTCATACGGCATGGAATATCCCTTTTGTTGTTCAGAGAGACAGCCTGCAAGAACTGCTCAGCAAAAGCTACGGCATTATGTGTTATCAACACCGTTACAGCTATCAACAGAAAGGAGAGAACTATGAGTGCTGCTACGGGGAAAGGTAACTCCATCACAGCCAGACACTACACAATTGTGTTAACAACCACTGCACAATGATCTCCAACAATTCCCTCCCAGAGCCACCCCTGAGAAACATTGATCTTCCTGAGTATCTTGGGAGAGCTGCTGCTGGGGAAAGGATGACACAGAGACATGGATTGGGATGCAGATGAACTTTAATGAGTCAAAAGAGGAAAAGTGGAAAATGAGGTCGCTCTTAGTGGAGGCCCCAGTGCAGGGAGCACCAGAGGCATTTAAGAGTCTGTGCCCCATGGCTGTGGTGGAGATTCCACCAGGTGTCCATCTGCCTTTCCCAGAGAGGGAGCAGGGCCAGCAGGTCCTCCCTAGGCTGGCTCTGTGGGGCTCACAGCCCAGGGCAGCACAAGAGAACAAGGAGACGGGAGGCAAAGGAGAGAGTGGAAGAGGGGAAAGGCAGGCATGGGCTGTGCTTTCTGAGAGCCCAGGCTGGCCCCGTCCTAATGCAAGGGGTGTTGGGGTTGCTCAGCCCCTCTGAAAGCAACAGCACAATGCTCCATCCCCAGTCTGGTACCTCCTTCTGTGTCCCTGGGGCCCTCCCCAGCCCCACTGCCAGCAACTTTAGCAGGGCAGGCACCTTGTGCCACAGTAGCGGCTGCCCAAGCCAGAGAGGCCGGAGAGGCCATAGCCCCCGGAGGAGATGGGCACTCCCTCAGAGCTGAGGATGCTGCCAACGGCAGCGGAGGTGGAGGATCCCACGGCAGTGCTCTGTGGGAAGGAGCTGAGGATGGGTCCGGGCAGGGTCACCACCACGGGGGAGGGCTGGATGACGACGGTGGAGTCCTGGCACTGCCTGACACAGGGCTCATTGCAGCTGTTGGCCAGCGGGGTTGGGCCACAGGGCTGGCAGGGCTGGCATGGCAGGCATGGACTGTAGCAGGACATGTCTTGGGGTTGGAGGTGCACCTGGGAGAGAGGGCAGAGGGAAGCAGAGCTTGAAGAGTGAGTGAGGATCAGCCTCTCACCCCGCTAAGACAGAGCCAAGGCATGAGTTGCAGACATAAGCTGGAGACGTTGTTCCCATGGGCGGCTTCTCCTCAGCCCAAAAGAGCCCTGCCAAGAGCGTCTAGGCCCCCACAGAGACACACGCCCACACCTATCCCATAGCTTAGGAGACACCTAGACAAGCCCTAACTTGTCTTCATCGTATATCTTCTGCCCCCTTCCCTCTCCCATGACAAGCATTCGCAAGACCCAGTGTAGGACAAAGGTACAGGTATGCGCTGAGGTACACTGGAGGAGAACCAGAAGGCAAAGGAGATATGGGTCAAGACTCACCTTGTTCCCAAGGAGATGGAGGCAAGTGGAGTGGATGAAAGAGTGAGGAGAAGGGCCCACTTTTATACAGCTCCTGCACTGCCTCAGGTGTACAGTCACTTCATGCGGGCAAAATTTTCCAGTAGATTCACCTCCAAAATATCCTACCTAATGGCACGGGCTGTGTTTTGGTTTCCCTCAAGACTTCCATCACATTTCCTCATTTCTGGCATAACTGGTGTACCATGCAGGTTCCTCTCATGTGCTGGAATGAGACGCCCAAGCATTTCCAGGGCAGTGTGGTGTCAGCATGGGCTAAAGTTACTCTCCAACGTACTGGTGGAGTCCACATGGTGTTGAACCAGACAAAGCATGTGGAGGGAAACAAGGTCTTCCGCCAGGTAGGCAAGCAGCAAAAGCAAGGCTAGGTCAAAGTCAACCGCAGCACTGAACGGGACAGATTTGCTGGGGACGGGGTTTATAGGAAAGGCAGAGGCACTCCAAGGGGTCTTGGCCTTGGTCTTTACTGTCAGGATTTGCTATTGAAAGATCAGGCTCCTGACATTCCTTGGAAAGTCTGGAGCAGTGAAGACACAGCTGCAGTAGAGGAGGATCAGGTGTGGGAACACTTAAACAGAATGCATGAACACAAGCAACATGATGCCATGCACCTAAGGGAATGTTTGGTGTCACTACATGGCCGCTCTGAACTCCCTTTGAATGTCACAGCTGTCAGGGAATGCATCTGAGGACTGGAGAAAAGGCAATGGGCCTCCTGTCTTCAGAAAGGGCATGAAGGAGGAGCTGCGGAAGGACAGGCCGGTCAGCCTCACCTCAGTCCCTGCAAAGGTGATGGAGCAAATCATCCTGGAAGCCCTTTCCCAAGATGAAAGAACAAGAAGGTGACTGTGAGGGGTCAGCGTGGAATTATGGAGGGAAAAGCAGACCTGACCAACCTCACGGCCTCCTTTGATGATGTGCCTGCCTCTGATGGGTGAGGGCAGTGCAGCAAATGTTGCTCATCTTCTCTAAACAAGTCTTTTGATGCTATGTGCTGTAAAAATCATTACAGACCAACAGATAATACAGGCTAGGGAAGAGTGCAGGGGACTGAATTCTGGGATGGCTGCTGGACTGCAAGTGTTGTGATGAGTGGCATGAGGTCCATCTGGGGCTTCCAAACAGCTTTGCAGCAGAGGACATGGCTCTGGAACGCCAAAATCAGGTACCCTGTGCCTATGTGGAAATGGCATCCAATAGCATCCTGCGCTGCATTAGGAAGGCAGTTTCTCTCAGACTTTGGAAGGTGATCCCTCTTCTCTACTCAGCAGTACTGAGACACCACTGCCACGAACATTGTCCATTTCATGGCTCCCCAGTACAAGAGAGGGACAGTCACACTGGTGAAGTCCAGGAAAGGGCCACGGTGCCTATGAAGTTACTGGATGCCATATGGTAAGAGGGGCTGCAAAAGGTGGCATTGTTCACCCTGTAGCAAAGAAGACTCCAGGATACGTTTCTTAGCAATGGGTAAAAGAGCTGATGGGAAAGAGTCAAGAACATAGAGCCAGACTGTCCTGAGTCCTATCCGGTGAAGGGACAAGAGGTAATAGGCAAATACCAAAATATGGGAAATCCCATGAAGACATAAGAAAAGACTTCGCCCTGATCATCCTCCAAAGGCTAACTGTGCTTTGAGCAGGGGTGCTTGGCCTAGATGATCTCCAGAGGTCCCTTCAAAACTCAACGATCCTGTGATTCTGTCATGGGAAAAAGATGGGTGATGCACACCTGCTCCTAACAAGGGAAAATTGGTTGGCAACATTGGAATCAAGGGCGGTCATGGCTATCACACCTGAGAAACTGAGAGTTCAAAACTTGATAGAAGGGAGGAAAGCGAGTAGCAGAGCGCAGCCCCTGGACTTCAGGCACACAAACTTTAACCTAATCAGGCAGCCGGTAGGTAGGATGCCATGGAGGCAGCTCTGAAGCAAAAAGGCGCTCAGAAAGCTGGCAGTGCCTACAGCACCTCATGATCCAAGAGCATGAAGGATCCAGCCCAATATTTGGGAAAACAAGCAGAGTCTTTGAGGGGGGAAAAGAGCAGATGCACAGGCCTCATCTTGCTGGCCAAAGAGACCAAGCTGCAGTGAGGAGCTCTCCTGAATGTTCCATGAAGGGAAAGTTCAGGTTGCAGAAAATAACTCCCCACCAGCTGGGAGTTGTCCTGGAGTTCAGGAAGTACATGTTCTCCTGGCATTAGTGCTACAGCATGCCTTCTTTCCCATGGCCCAAAGGCCTCTTCAGCATGGAGCACAACCCAGCACCATGGCAGAGGCCAGGAAATTTCCCCCAACTCGCCAGCAAGCAAGGCCCGACAGGACCCTGAAGTGCCACGTGCCTGAGGATGCCCAGGGAGGGGACGGGATGAGAATGGCCCTGTGTTCAAAAACAGCTCTCAGACTACATCAAAAAGGTGATGCACTTCCCTGCCCTGCAGGCATGGGGGCAGCTGGGACACGTCCCAGGAGGGCAAGGGAAAGCCTTCAGCAGGCAAGCTTCCTGGGACAGACTCTCCCTACCCATGGCGAGTCACACTCTAATTGTGCATTGGCCGTGTGTCAGCCTTTTGGTGTGACGCCAAGCCAGGAGTGCGTGCTCTCTGCAGTCCCTTGTCCCACACAGGGCTGGGTTCCCCTGCAGCCAGGGCAGCCCCATCCATGCCCAGGGAAAACTGAGCACTGGGCTGTACCTGAGTACACAGCTCCAGGCAGTCCCAACTGCCATTGGCCTCGGCATGACCTACTTGCCAGCACTCCCAGAGCTCACAGGATGGTCACAAGACGGTCAGTATGTATTGGAAAAGTGGCCAGGAATTTGTGTCTCCTGCTGGTCAGGGTCCAAAGCATGTGGCCAAAGGTCATGATGGTGTGATGAGAGTGCAAGGAACAAGGCGCTGTCCTGAGCCCTATTACACCCCTTCAGAGGGGCAACGTTCTCCTTCCACAATCTGAGGGCATTGTTTGGGGACCCACAGAAACTGCCAGGAGAGCAGATGGCGTTACCAAAGAAACCATTGTCTCCAGGAATGAGAAGCTTTCCTTGGGCAAAGGCATTTGATAGCACAATGCAGCCCACCTGCCTGTAGAGGCAATGACCAGTGACTGATCGAGTGAGCAGGGAGGCAGGCAGGGAGGTAAGAGGATGCAGCACATCGCCAGTCACAGGAGCCTTTTGGCACCAATGAGAGGACAGCATTGGTAGGCAGACGTGTGCACATTCCTGCACCAAGGGTTGTAAACAACGTCACCAGATTTCCCCAGAACCATGTCTCCTGTCTGCGCAGACCCCTCCAGAACTTCGAGCACATCTCCCTGTACAGAATGTGTTCCTGCCCTGGAGATCCTTGGGCTTCTCCTCGCCACATTTAAAAGGTACCTCTGAGGCCAGACGGTCATGTCAGAAATGAGGAAATGAAATGGCAGAATTGATGGAAACCAAAACAGATCCTGTGCCATTAGGTAGCATATTTTGCTTTGGAGGTGAGTCTGACGGAAAATTACAGCCCGCGTGCAGTGACTTTTGGCCTGGGGCGGTGCAGGAGCAGTATAAATTCAGGCCCTTCTCCTCATTCTCTCATCCACTTCATCTCCATCTCCTTGGGAACAAGGTGAGTTTGAAACCCTTTCCATTCCTTCTGCTTTGGAATTTCTCAGTGCATTCTTGCCACTTTGTCCATCTTGACCTTGCTGGGTCGTGGGGCTTTTTGTTGTGGTGGTACATGATGTCGCATGCAGTGTCACTGGAGCTTGCTGGGATGTCTCCTGAGTTTTAGAGAGCAGGGGACCTCCCTGGCTTGGTTGCTTTTGGCAAGGGTTTGATGAGGGAAAGGTGAAGCCTGTGGACCAACCTACAGAGCCTCCAGCTCTTATCTCCAGCTTGTGCCTTGGTTGCCTTATGGTGAGGTAACAGGTTGATCCTCACCCACCCCTAATACTCTGCTTCCCCATACCCTTTCTACAGTTACATCTCCAACCCCAAGACATGTCCTGCTACAGCCCGTGCCTGCCATGCCAGCCCTGCCAGCCCTGTGGCCCGACCCCGCTGGCCAACAGCTGCAATGAGCCCTGTGTCAGGCAGTGCCAGGACTCCACCGTCGTCATCCAGCCCTCCCCCGTGGTGGTGACCCTGCCCGGCCCCATCCTCAGCTCCTTCCCACAGAACACCGCCGTGGGATCCTCCACCTCCGCTGCCGTTGGCAGCATCCTCAGCTCTGAGGGAGTGCCCATCTCCTCCGGGGGCTATGGCCTCTCCGGCCTCTCTGGCTTGGGCAGCCGCTACTGCGGCACAAGGTGCCTCCCCTGCTAAAGTTGCTGGCAGTGGGGCTGGGGAGGGCCCCAGGGACACAGAAGGAGGTACCAGACTGGGGATGGAGCATTGTGCTGTTGCTTTCAGAGGGGCTGAGCAACCCCAACACCCCTTGCATTAGGACGGGGCCAGCCTGGGCTCTCAGAAAGCACAGCCCATGCCTGCCTTTCCCCTCTTCCACTCTCTCTTTTGCCTCCCGTCTCCTTGTTCTCTTGTGCTGCCCTGGGCTGTGAGCCCCACAGAGCCAGCCTAGGGAGGACCTGCTGGCCCTGCTCCCTCTCTGGGAAAGGCAGATGGACACCTGGTGGAATCTCCACCACAGCCATGGGGCACAGACTCTTAAATGCCTCTGGTGCTCCCTGCACTGGGGCCTCCACTAAGAGCGACCTCATTTTCCACTTTTCCTCTTTTGACTCATTAAAGTTCATCTGCATCCCAATCCATGTCTCTGTGTCATCCTTTCCCCAGCAGCAGCTCTCCCAAGATACTCAGGAAGATCAATGTTTCTCAGGGGTGGCTCTGGGAGGGAATTGTTGGAGATCATTGTGCAGTGGTTGTTAACACAATTGTGTAGTGTCTGGCTGTGATGGAGTTACCTTTCCCCGTAGCAGCACTCATAGTTCTCTCCTTTCTGTTGATAGCTGTAACGGTGTTGATAACACATAATGCCGTAGCTTTTGCTGAGCAGTTCTTGCAGGCTGTCTCTCTGAACAACAAAAGGGATATTCCATGCCGTATGACAGCGTGCTCGGCACTAAAAGCTAAGTGAAAGGTGAAGGAGGTGGTTGCACTCATTAATACGGCATTTGTCTCTTAAAGCAACCTCTATGCCTCCTCTGGAATGCTTATCCAGAGTGTCTGGACATGGCCTGCTGATGGCAAGTAGAGAATAAATTCTTTGCTTTACTTTGCTTCTGCACACAACCTTTGCTTTTCTTCCTGAAACGGCCTTTCTCTTGACTCACGAGTTTTTAATCTTGTTATCTCCCTGTTCTGCTGAGGAGGGGGGTGTGATAGTGTCCTAGTGGGCACCTGGTAGCCGTACAAGGTCAACTTATTCCAGTCTTTTTGGGTTTCAACATGGGACTCAATACAATGGCAGAGGTGATTAAAAATCTTTCTCTTGGTGTGTTACATTGTCTTGCTGCCAGATTGGTGGGGATCCAGTTGTTATCTTCTTGATCACATCCATACAGATGTAATGACGTCCACCCTGCCGTTTTACTCCCAAGAACCACATCTCCTGTGCACCTCCTTTGACCTTGCTTCTTTTGGTGGCCAATTCACCTTTTAGAAGAATCAGAATTATTCTTTGGCCCTTCTCAAACACTTCTTCTGCTTTCTTGCCCCACATGATGGGGCAACTAAACTGCAACTAAACTGACAGATTTCTTGCACAGCCCCTTCTTAACAGCTCTCTTCAACCTCTCTTCACATACACAGGCTGCCAGCTTAAAAGTAGGCTCACCATCCCACTTCCCCTGGTCACGCAGGAAGAACCAGAGAGAGCCCCGCAGCATGGTCCTGGGTCTTCCTTTCCTGCTGACCACAGCGGGAGGGGACTGGCTGCATGGGTTGCCCCTCACAGCTGAGGTGCTGGCCTGTGGGAAAAGGAGCAAGAGAGATTTTCTTCAAAATTTCAGAGGTAGCATGATGCTCTTCCTTCAATGGATATCTTGCCCTCACACTTGACAGGAGACTCCTCCAGAGGCTGCAGTTCATTCCCTCTTTCCCAATTCCTCTGTCAGCTCCACGGCCCCTAGTGAGGGATCCCAGCTTTTGGCTTCCTCACCTTCCAGTTCCTGTCTGTTGGCCCCACTCTCCCAGCGTCAGAGTTGCCAGGCAGTAATCCGCTTACGTCGCCGGTGCCTGTAATCTTTCCTCATGTCTCAAAGTTCTCTTGAGGTCAGGGAATGGGTACTTTGCATCTCTTGAGTGATTTCTCTCAATTCTTCTTTCCATTTCTTTGCTGAAGGACCACCTTCCCAAATAGACTCTTCCTCCTCCTCACTCCCTGTGGAATAATTACTAAAATGGCCAAAAATACAAAAATACAGCATTGTTCACACATTAAGGAAAGGTATAAAATCAAGAGGCTTCTGAGGTACTATACAGCCGCGGCTGGCATACGAAGAATGCAACATCTGCGGTTCCCTGTACAAGGTTGCTTGCAAAGCTACATGAGGTACGGGACAGAATGTGACCATTGCGTGGCCTTGCCTTATGACGTATAGCAGATACGGGAACGAGATGGTACTATGAAACAGATAAGCTGCCTACTTGCTTACTATGAAACAGATAAGCTGCCTACTCGCTACCCTGAGCCAACATTTTGACAAATTTTGATGAAATGCTGCCCTTTGTGCGAATTTTGCTCATTATAATGTCATTATAATACCAAAACGCACCTCCATCCCAAAGGCTATCCGCCTCCAAGGTGCGACCACTCCTCCTTGAGTCTGCGCCCTGAATTTTTTGTAAACTATACCTTTAAATGTGACGCGAGAGAATTTTACACCAATCATAATAAAGGTATTTATGACTAAAGTCACTCAAACTCCACCTTGAAGATAAAAAATAGTATAAAAATAGCTCGAGAGAGGGGGGATATCAGGGAAGACACCATCGTGAACAAGTCGAGGAGAACTCCATCATTGACTTCCGGGATCAGTTGACGGGCTGAGCCTTTCTTCCCCCGCATAGGGACGCCTTTGGGTAAGACAGACTATACCGAGTGCTTCCTTGGAGAACTTAGAAATTTCTCTAGAGAGTGTCTCTCCAACATTTATAGTCAGGCTGTATTTTTTATAAATTTGTCACATGCTTGTATATCTAACAATATCTTTATTTGCATATGCTTTGCAGACGGTGTATTTATCACCGGCAATCATAAGAACCTATATATCTGTTGTTTAAATAAACTGCACTGTTTAAGTAGCTAGTCGTTTCAGTTTCTCACTGAACGCAACCAAAGACTCGAGAGTGGCCATGCTAGTTCATGAGCATGACTAGACTGAAGGTGCAGTCCACTATTAGTGTATCCAAATCATAATAGTTTAATATATATTAAAAGCAACTGGACTGATAGTGGTGAATTGGGCATCGCTCAGAATTTAAACCTAGCCTCACCTAGCCTCCCACCTCGGTGAGCAGTGTTAGAATGCAAGGGGGTTTACCTTCTGCCAAAACCGCTTCACCCCTTTTACACAACACTCCCTTATAAACCAAATACATAGAGCCGTTCACCTCCTGCTCCACTATTTATTTTTCACTACTGCGTGAATATTATAGGTAGTGTTCCAGACTCTACCAAGGTGACCTCACATGAGGTTTGGGTCTCTGCCTCAACTACTTGATGTAGTTTGGTCGCCACAAGTGCTTTGGGTCCATATCTTAACCACATTCCTCTGATAGTACTGAATTGTGGCTTGATAGGCACAGATCAAGCCCCAGTTCTGTGCTAAAAGCAGCTGGTTTAAAGAAGCTGCCACCCAGGACCGGTCACCTCAGGGCATATTTCACTGTCACCACACTCAAAAGTTGTCTCCTCTTACGCCAGCATGATATCAGATTCCACAAACCCCACAATAGGCCCGCACTGTTAATTAGTAGTATTAAACACCTCACATAAGGGTGAACAAGCCCTCAGGAGCATGCGCAACAAACAACCCACATGAATCCTGTATGGGAAGAGGGAGGTGTATTCCCTCACCCCCTCCACAAGACACCTCCGCCAGCACATTAGGGCCTCAATGCCAGGGCAAAGCCATAGCCTTTGGTTCTGTTAACATGTTCCAAGTTCAAACAGATAAGAGATAAGCAGTGCAGCAAGAAGCATCACGTTGCCCAAGGGTGATATTAAAAGAGAGTTCAGGGCCTTGGGACAGCTAGTAAAAGAATCTAGGGTGCAGGTTATTTTTTCTTCTCTCCTTCCAGTTGCAGGCAGCAGCATTGGAAGAAACAGACACGCTCAGTCTGTTAATACGTGGCTCTGTGTTTTGGCTTTTAGATAATGGGATGCTGGCATCGGATGGGGTTCATCTTTCTCAAAGACAGAAGAGGGTCTTTTCTCATGAGCTAGTGGGGCTCACTGAATGAGCTTTAAACTAGACTTGATGGGGAAGGGGGGCCTTACCAGGCTTGTACGTGACAAGCCAAGGGATGACACACCAAGGTTAGAGGGATAGGGTGCTAGCGAGGGCCCTCAAACTGTTTCTCCGAGACGTGCTGGACATATTCGAAGTCTTATGGAGATGAGCCAGGGACTCCTGAGGAAAAAAGAGCCAACAGGGAAACATGGATAAAACACCTCAATGGAAGGCCACCTGGAGAGCAGCAGGAAGGAACTGCAGCCACTCCAGGCAGTAAGTCAGCTTCAACGGTGACCCAGCTTAAGTGCCTCTATGCAACGCACGTAGCATCAGGAACAAACAAGAGGAATTAGAGATGTGCACACGCCTCCAGGGCTATGATCTCATTGGCATCGCAGAGACATGGTAGGAGGGCTCCTATGACTGGAGTGTTGGAATGGAAGGATGTGGGCCCTCTCCAGAAGAAACAGGAGGCCTGGTCACCGGGGATATGGAGAAGGCTGAGGTACTCTATGACTTTTTTGCCTCAGTCTTCACCATCAAGGGCTCTAACCACACCGCCCAAGTCATAGAGGGCAACGGCAGGGACTGTGAGAATGAAGAACCACCTACTGTAGGTGAAGATCAAGTAGAAGACCATCTGAGGAACCTGAAGGTGCACAAGCCCATGGGACCTGATGAAATCCATTCCTGGGTCTTGAGGGAAGTGGCAGATGAGGTTGCTAAGTCGCTTTCCATTGTACTTGAACAGTCATGGCATCCAGTGAAGTTCCCACTGACTGGAAAGGGGAAACGTAACCCCCATTTCCAAAAAGGGAACAAAGGAAGACCCAGGGAACTACAGGCCGGTCACTCTCACCTCTGTGCCCGGCAAGGTCATGGACCAGATCCTCCTGGAGTCTCTGCTAAGGCACATGGAAAATAAGGATGTGATTGGTGAGAGCCAATGTGGCGTCACCAAGGGCAAGTCATGCCTGACAAATTTGGTGACCTTCTATGACAGGGTTACAGCGTTGGTGGATAAGGGGAGACAAATAGACATCATCCATCTGGACTTGTGCAAAGCGTTTGACACTCCCACACAACATCCTGCTCTTTAAATTGGAGAGAAATTAATTTGACAGGTGGACCACTTGGAGGATAAGGAACTGTCAGGTTGGGCACACTCAAAGGGTTGTGGTCAATGGCTCGATGTCCAAGTGGAAACCAGCGATGAGTGGCGTTCCTCAGGGGTCAGTACTGGGACCAGTGCTATTTAACATCTTTGTTGGTGACATGGACAGTAGGATTGGGTGCACCTTCAGCAAGTTTGCTGAGGACACCAAGCTGCATGGAGCGGTCAACATGCTGGAGGGAAGGGATGCCATCCAGAGGGACCTTGACATGCTTGAGAGGTGGGCCCATGTGAAGTTCAACAAGGCCAAGTGCAAGGTCCTGCACCTGGGTGGGGGCAATCCCAAGCACAAATACAGGCTGGGTGGACAATGCATTGAGAGCAGCCCTGAAGAGAAGGGCTTGGGGGTGTTGGTGGATGGGAAGATCAACATGAAATGGTAATGCATGCTTCCATCCCAGGATGCATCCTGGGCTGCATCAAAAGAAGCATGTCCAGCAGGTCGAGGGAGGGGATTCTACACCACCACTCTGTCACCACTGTCGTGACACCCCATCTGGAGTACTGCATCCAGCTCTGGGGCCCCCCAAAATGAGAAGGACATAGACTTGTTGGAGTGAGTCCAGAGAAGGCCACGAAGATGATCCGAGGACAAGAGCATTTCTGCTGTGAAGACAGGCAGAGAGCGTTCGGGCTGTTCAGCCTGGAGAAGAGAAGGCTCCAGGGAAACCTTGTAGTGGTCTTCCGGTATCTGAAGGGGGCTACAAGAAAGTTGGAGAGGAACTTTTACAACAGCATGTAGTGATAGGACAGGTAGTAATGACTTCAAACTAGAAGAGGGTAGATTTAGACTAGATACCAGGAAGATGTTTTTCACTCTGAGGGTGGTGAGACCCTGGGCCAGGTTGCCCAGAGAAGCTGTGTCTGCCCCATCCCTGGAGGGGTTCAAGGCCGGGTTGGACGGGGCTTTGACCAACCTGGTCTAGTGGGAGGTGTCCCTGCCCATGGCAAGGGGATTGAAACTTGGTGATGTTTTAGGTCTGTTCAAACAAAAACCTTTCTAAGATTCTACCATTCTACAAAAAAACCTCTGTGACCCACTCAGAAACCCATCTATTAGGAACTGCTACAGCTACAGCAAGCTCCATTCAAACATGCCGTTCTCTCGAGCTCAGGTTAAGCACCAAAAAGACTGGGATGAGTTGACCTTGTCTGGCTGCCAGGTGCCCACCAACGTGCTCTGTCACTACCCCTCCTCAGCAAGAAAGGAGGGAGAACATAAGATTTAAAACTTGTGGGACAAGGTAAAGGCAGTTGAATGAAGAAAAGCAAGGAAAGTGTGTGGAACAAAAGCAAACCAAAACAAGTTATTCTCTAATTTGCCAGCAGCAGGTGATGTCCAGCCACACCTGGGAAGCAGGACCACAGTAAACTTACCAGTTGCTTCAGAAGACAAACACCTTAATAATGAATGCCTCTCCTCCCACACCCCACCCGCAGCCATTTCTATTAGCATCTATTGCTGACCATGAAGTCATATGTAATGGAATATCACATTGGTCAGTTTAGGTCTGCTGCCCTGCCGATGTCCCTCCCAGCCTCTTGCACACCCTTAGCCTGCTGGCCTTTCGGAGGGGGTTTTGGAGAGACAGGGTTGCTGCTGGGCAAGCACTGCCTGCAAACCCCAAAATATTTATGGGATTATCAACAACGTTCTAGCTGCAACTACAAGAACCAGTCGGACGGCTAATATGGCAAAACTTAACTTCATCCCAGGAAGACCCCATACAATCCTGTTACCAATCACTGCATACCCATGCCCAACAATTCCATACCAGAACATGGTTGAGCACCATCTCTCTCCCTGGGCACCTTGTGAGAGCATTTGCAGGGATGCAAAAAGGATGACACAGAGGCATGTGCTGGGATGCAGACGAACTTTAATGAGTCAAAACAGGAAAACCAGGTCAATCTGAGTGGAGGCCCCAGTGCAGGGAGCAACAAGGGCAGAAAAGAGACTGTGACCCACGCCTATAGAAGTTATCCCACCAGGTGTCCATCTGCCTGTCCCAGAGAGGGAGCAGGGCCAGCAGGTCCTCCCTAGGCTGGCTCTGTGGGGCTCACAGCCCAGGGCAGCACAAGAGAACAAAGACATGGGATGAAAAGCAGAGAGTGGAAGAGGGGAAAGGCAGGCATGGGCCGTACTTTCTGAGTGCCAAGGCAAGTCCTGTCCTTTTCCAAGGGTCGCTGGGGTTGCTCAGCCCCTCTGAAAGCAACAGCACAATGCTCCATCCCCAGTCCTGAACCTTCTTGTGAGTCCCTGGGGGCATTCCCCCAGCGCCATCACTAGCAGCTTTAGCAGGGCAGGCACCTTGTGCCGCAGTAGCGGCTGCCCAAGCCAGAGAGGCCATAGCCCCCAGAGGAGATGGGCACTCCCTCAGAGCTGAGGATGCTGCCAACAGCAGCGGAGGTGGAGGATCCCACGGCAGTGCTCTGTGGGAAGGAGCTGAGGATGGGGCCGGGCAGGGTCACCACCACGGGGGAGGGCTGGATGACGACGGTGGAGTCCTGGCACTGCCTGACACAGGGCTCATTGCAGCTGTTGGCCAGCGGGGTCGGGCCGCAGGGCTGGCAGGGCTGGCATGGCAGGTAGGGGTTGTAGCAGGACATGTCTTGGGGCTGGAGGTGCACCTGGGAGAGATAGCAGAGGGAAGCAGAGTCTGAGGACTGGGGAAGGAAAACCCTGTAGGAGTACCATGAGTGTAAAAAGCCACAAGCTTGAGAAGAGAATCCCACTGGTCTCACCTTCCTCTCATCCCAAAATAACCCTCCCAAAAGTTATCGTGCCCAGTGAGGTCTCTTCTAGCCCATATCTCAGGAGACATCTCTCAGACACCTCAGTCTTTCTCCATGCCACACCTTCTTCCCCCTTCACTCTCCCATGACAAGCAGTTCCAGCATCCAGAATGGACCAAAGGATGAGTTATGGGCTAGGAAATCCCAAAAGAAGAAGAGGTAGGCCTTCAAACTCACCTCGTTCCCAAAGAGATGGAGGCAACAGCAGTGGATGAGAGTGTGAGGAGAAGGGCCCACTTTTATACTGCTCATGGACCGCCCCAGGCGCACAGGCACTGCGCGTGGGCAGTAATTGTCCAACAGACTCACCTCCAAAGCAAAACGTGCTACTGTCATGGTTTTGGCTGGGCTGGCCACAAAATGAACAACAAATGCTGTTTTTAACCCCTCTCACTTCAGGGATGAGAGAGCATCTCCCTTCAGAGGAGAGGAGAGAGAATGAGAGAGAGAGAGAACTTATGGCTTGAAAAAGAAACTAAACTACTTTAATGAAATAGTAATAATAAAATAATAAAAAGAACACAAAATATCAATAAGAAAATGATTAAATACGTAATATATCAAAATCGTATTGAGCTCCCAGGATGACAATCACGTCACTGGCAGGTTCTGGGAAAGTCCCAGGCTGGACTCAGTGATGGATGGGAACCGGATTCCCTATCTGGATTCAGGAACGCATGGATCAAGACCAAAGGCAGACAAACAGAGTCCTCCTTGGAGGCCGGACACTGACGAAAGAGCTGACCCCTTTGATCCCTCTGCTTTTATGCTCAGCATGGGGCAGATGGGATGGAATACCCTTTTGTTCACTTTTGCGTCACCTGTCCTGTCCACTCCTCCCCACATGTGCGGCCCCTTTCCACTGTTCTGTTTGCAACCCTCCAACTTGGTGCATAACAAAGTTAGCTGATCTTGGTTGTTATAGCAATAGTATAAGCAAGATCCTCTCAGCACACCATTCCTTGATATTAGTTATATGCATCAGACCTTATCAGTCTGGAAGCAGACACTGTCTGAAAAATACGCCCTTCATTTCCGAGAGTTTGGTAATCAGCAGAGACTTAAGCGAAAAGTAAAGCTGTAGAAAAGAAAATTGGTTCTCTTTTACCTCATTCCACAACACCTACCTAATGACACAGACACTCTTCCTCCCAGTGCCCTTTTCTCTGGGGGGAACATTTGCCAGGCTGAGCATACAGGGTTGGGGTTAGGAAAGCCAAAGCTCACTTGGCACTGAATCAGACAAAGCATGCATAGGGCAACAAGAAAGTCGTCTTCCACACAGGTTGCCACCAGTGAGGAGTGGTCAAAGACAGCTGCAGAGCTGAACAGGGCAGCTTCACTGTGGACAGGGTTTACAGGACAGGGTTGAACTGTGGACAGAGCTGAACTGACTTTGAAGCCAGGGAATGACTCTGAGGACTGGAACAACAAGAACAACAAGAACAACAAGAAGGTCAACAAGCAACAAGAATGTCTTCTTCCAGGTAGGTAAGCAGGAAAAGCAAGGCCTGACCCTTACCATGCACCTGAGGGAATTAGTTGGTGTCACTACCTGGCCGCTCTCAACTCACTTTGAATGTCACAGCTGTCAGGGAATGCATCAGAGGAGTGGAAGAAGGGCCAATGGGCCTCCTGTCTTCAGGAAGGGCAGGAAGGAGGACCCACATAAGGACAGGCTGGTCAGCCTCACCTCAATCCCTGCAGACGTGATGGAGCAAATAATCCTGGAAGCCCTTTCCCAGGATGAAAGAACAAGAAGGTGATTGTGAGTGGTCAGCATGGATTTACGGAGGGGAAAGCAGACCTGACCAACCTCACGGCCTCCTTTGATGGCGTGCCTGCCTCCGGTGGGTGAGGGCAGTGCAGCAAATGTTGATCTCATCTAAACAAGGCTTTTGATGTTGTCTGCTCTGACAATGATTACAAACCAACAGAGAAACTACAGGCTAGGGAAGAGGGCAGTGCGGGGGACTGAAATCTGGGATGGCTGCTGGACTCCGAGGGTTGTGATGAGTGTCACAAGGTCCAGCTGGATGCCACTGACTCCTGGTGCCTTATAAGGGTCCAGCCTGGGACCAGTAGTGTTTAACCCCTTAATGCAAAGTCCTGCAGTGAGGAAGGAAGAATTTGCTGCCCCATCACAGGCTGGGTCCAGTGCATTTCCAAAGAGCTTTGGAGCAGAGGATGTGGGTCCTGAAGGACACCATCAGACAGTCGACGCCCATGTGGAAATGGCATCCAACAGCATCTGGGTTGTATTAGAAAGGCAGTTTCTATCAGATTGTGGAAGGTTATCCCTCTTGTATGTTCAACACTGCTGAGAAAACAGGTGCCACAAACAGCAGCTATCCAGTACGAGAGAGGCACGATCACGCTGGCATGAGCCCTGCAAAGGGCCATGAAGCTCGTAAAGCGACTGGAGCCCCTGAGGCAGGAGGGGTTGTGAGAGGTGGGGTTGTTCACCCTGTAGGAGGCAAGGCCCCGGCGCACACCTCATAGCAATGGGTGAAAGGGCGGGAGTGAAGAACATAGAGCCAGACTGTCCTGAGTCCTACCCAGTGAAGGCACAAAAGGTAACAGGCACATATTGAAATACGGGAAATTCCATGAAACATAAGAAAAGACTTTGTGAGTTTGCTCAAGCACTGCCTGGGGTGACCTGGACAGGTTGTGGCTTCTCCATTCTTGTAGGTATTTGGATCTTGACAGGACTTGACCCTGAGCCTCCTCCAAACGGTGAATGTGCTAGATAATCTCCAGAGTCCCCTTCTAACCTCAAGGATCCTGTGATTCTCTCATGGGCAAAAGATGACCGATGCACAGCCACCCCTAAGAAGGAAGAATTGGTTGGGAACATTGGAACCAAGGGCACCCTTGACTGTCACATGAGAAACACTGGAGTTCAAGACTTGACTTGATGGCAGGCAAGAAAGTGAGTAGCAGAGTACAGCCCTTGGACTTCAGGCATGCCAACTGCAGCCTTGTCAGGCAGTTGGAAGGTAGGATGCCATGCAGGCAGTGGCGAAGCGCAAAAGAGCTCAGAAAAGCTGGAAATGCCTTAAGCACCTCATGGTTGAAGAGGAAGAAGGGTCCAGGCCAATACACAGGCAAACAAGCAGAGAATTTGAGAGCTGAAAGAATGGACAAAGGCCTCATCTTCCCAGCCAAGCAGACCGGGCTGCAGTGAAGAGCTCTCCTGAAAGCTCAGCAGAGGGAAAGAAAAGATTTCAGAAAACATCCCCCCACTGCTTGGGACTCATCGCTGTGTCCCATACAGCATGTCTTCTGTGGGCATTAGAGCTTCAGCACACCTCCTTTCTCATACACCAAAAGCCTCCTCAGCCTGGAGGACAACCAAGCATCACTGAAGAACAAGGAAACTTCCTTCATTTTCCCAATATATGAGGGCTGTCAGGACACTGCAGTGCCATGTGCCTGAGGATGCTCAGGGAAGGGATGGGATCAGAAGGGCCAAAACCAGCTCTCAGACTATGTCAAGGAGACAGCACACTTCCCTGCCCTGCAGGCAAGGAGGGAGCTGGGACGCATCCCAGGAGGGCAAGAGAATGCCTTCAGTAGGCAAGCTTCCCGGAACAGATGCTCCCTACCCATGGCTTGGCCGTGTGTCAGCCTTTTGATGCGAGGCCAAGCCAGGAGTGTGTGCTGTCTGCAGGCCCGTGTCCCACGCAGGGCTGAATTGCCCTGCAGCCAGGGCAGCTCCATCCACACCCAGGGAAAACTGAGCACAGGGCTGTAGCCAAGTACACTACTCCAGGCAGCCCCAATGGCCATTGCCCTCATTGTCTTCTTGCTGGCAATCCCACAGCTCAGGGGATTCGCAGGATGGTCAGCATGTTTTGGAAAAGTGTCTCCTGCTGGTCAAGGTCAAAAGCGTGTGGCCAAAGTATGTGTTGGTGTGAGAAGAGTGGGAGGAACAAGGCACTGTCCCGAGCCCCAACACACGCCTCTGGTAGTGAGGAGGCACCTGACTCCACAGGGCGTGTTGAGGAATCACGGGGTCCGGGAGGGCAAAGTTCTTCTTTGTCAAGCCTGCTGAGGGCATTGGTTGGGGACCCCATGAGGCTGCAACGAGAGAGGATGGCTTTACCAAACTGACACAGGCAGGAGAGGATTGCCCTGGTGGGAGGTTATGTGCAACTTCCTGCCAAAGGGGTGGAAAACAACCTCTCCAGATTTCCCCAGACCCATGGCCCCTGCCTGCACAGACCCCTCCAGAACATGGAGCCCATCTTTTGCCCGTGCTTATGTGTTCCTGCCTGGGATATCCCTGGGCCTTTCATCTCAACACTTAAAAGGAACCTCTGAGGCCTGAGGGTCATGTCAGAAATGAGGAAATGAAACAGCAGCGTTGAGGGAAACCAAAACAGAACGTGTGCCATTAGGTAGCATATTTTGCTTTGGAGGTGCGTCTGATGGAAAATTACTGCCCGCATGCAGTGACTGAGCACCTGGGGCAGTGCAGGAGCTGTATAAAAGGGGGCCCTTCTCCTCACTCTCTCATTCACTCCTCTTGCCTCCATCTCTTTTGGAACAAGGTGAGCCTGAAGCCCTATCTCCTCTTCCTCTTCTTCCTCGAGTTTTCTTAGCCCATATTTGCCCATTTCTCCCATGAAGGTTCTTGGAACTGCTTCTCATGGGAGAGTGAAGGGGGCATGGAGAGAGGCTGGGGTTGGGTGAATTGAGATAAGGGCTACACAGTTCTTACTGGACTCGGTCGTTCTTGCTGGGGAATGTGGGCTAATGGGAAAGAGAAATCCGTGGTACTCGCCACACAGCCTACAGCTCTCATCCCCAGTTTGGCTAGGCTTTTGTCCCTCGTGATGGGGTGACAGGCTTCTCCCCACCCAGCCCTCAGGCTCTGCTTCCCCCTGCTCTCATCTCATTCTCCTCACTCTCTCATTCAGTCCTCTCCACGCCCATCTCCTTTGGAAGAAGGTGAGTCTGAAGCCTTATCTCCACCTTCTCCTCTTCCTCTATCCCCTCAGGTTTTCTCAGCCCATGTCTGGCCCTTTTATCCTGTGCTGGGTCATGGAACTGCTTCTCATGGGAGAGTGAAGGGGGCAGACAGCGTTGCATGGGCGAGAGGCTGTGTCTCAGCTGAAGTTAGAGATGAGCTAGGCGGGGACCTCCCTGGGCTTGGTTGCCCTTGGTGGGGAACTTTTGGACTGAAAGGGAAGAGAAGCACATGGCTCTCCCTATAACACCTCCAGCTCCCATCTCCAGCTTGGCTTGGCTTGGCTCCCTCGTGGTGGAATGACAGGATGCTCCTTATCCACCCCTGATGCTCTACTTCCCCCTGCTCTCTCTCCAGGTGTACCTCCAACCCCAAGACATGTCCTGCTACAGCCCGTGCCTGCCATGCCAGCCCTGCCAGCCCTGTGGCCCCACCCCGCTGGCCAACAGCTGCAATGAGCCCTGTGTCAGGCAGTGCCAGGACTCCACCGTTGTCATCCAGCCCTCCCCCGTGGTGGTGACCCTGCCCGGCCCCATCCTCAGCTCCTTCCCACAGAGCACTGCCGTGGGATCCTCCACCTCCGCTGCCGTTGGCAGCATCCTCAGCTCTGAGGGAGTGCCCATCTCCTCTGGGGGCTATGGCCTCTCTGGCTTGGGCAGCCGCTACTGCGGCACAAGGTGCCTGCCCTGCTAAAGCTGCTGGTGATGGCGCTGGGGGAATGCCCCCAGGGACTCACAAGAAGGTTCAGGACTGGGGACGGAGCATTGTGCTGTTGCTTTCAGAGGGGCTGAGCAACCCCAGCGACCCTTGGAAAAGGACAGGACTTGCCTTGGCACTCAGAAAGTACGGCCCATGCCTGCCTTTCCCCTCTTCCACTCTCTGCTTTCCATCCCATGTCTTTGTTCTCTTGTGCTGCCCTGGGCTGTGAGCCCCACTGAGCCAGCCTAGGGAGGACCTGCTGGCCCTGCTCCCTCTCTGGGACAGGCAGATGGACACCTGGTGGGATAACTTCTATAGGCGTGGGTCACAGTCTCTTTTCTGCCCTTGTTGCTCCCTGCACTGGGGCCTCCACTCAGATTGACCTGGTTTTCCTGTTTTGACTCATTAAAGTTCGTCTGCATCCCAGCACATGCCTCTGTGTCATCCTTTTTGCATCCCTGCAAATGCTCTCACAAGGTGCCCAGGGAGAGAGATGGTGCTCAACCATGTTCTGGTATGGAATTGTTGGGCATGGGTATGCAGTGATTGGTAACAGGATTGTATGGGGTCTTCCTGGGATGAAGTTAAGTTTTGCCATATTAGCCGTCCGACTGGTTCTTTGTAGTTGCAGCTAGAACGTTGTTGATAATCCCATAAATATTTTGGGGTTTGCAGGCAGTGCTTGCCCAGCAGCAACCCTGTCTCTCCAAAACCCCCTCCGAAAGGCCAGCAGGCTAAGGGTGTGCAAGAGGCTGGGAGGGGACATCGGCAGGGCAGCAGACCTAAACTGACCAATGTGATATTCCATTACATATGACTTCATGGTCAGCAATAGATGCTAATAGAAATGGCTGCGGGTGGGGTGTGGGAGGAGAGGCATTCATTATTAAGGTGTTTGTTTTCTGAAGCAACTGGTAAGTTTACTGTGGTCCTGCTTCCCAGGTGTGGCTGGACATCACCTGCTGCTGGCAAATTAGAGAATAACTTGTTTTGGTTTGCTTTTGTTCCACACACTTTCCTTGCTTTTCTTCATTCAACTGCCTTTACTTTGTCCCACAAGTTTTAAATCTTATGTTCTCCCTCCTTTCTTGCTGAGGAGGGGTAGTGACAGAGCACGTTGGTGGGCACCTGGCAGCCAGACAAGGTCAACTCATCCCAGTCTTTTTGGTGCTTAACCTGAGCTCGAGAGAACGGCATGTTTGAATGGAGCTTGCTGTAGCTGTAGCAGTTCCTAATAGATGGGTTTCTGAGTGGGTCACAGAGGTTTTTTTGTAGAATGGTAGAATCTTAGAAAGGTTTTTGTTTGAACAGACCTAAAACATCACCAAGTTTCAATCCCCTTGCCATGGGCAGGGACACCTCCCACTAGACCAGGTTGGTCAAAGCCCCGTCCAACCCGGCCTTGAACCCCTCCAGGGATGGGGCAGCCACAGCTTCTCTGGGCAACCTGGCCCAGGGTCTCACCACCCTCAGAGTGAAAAACATCTTCCTGGTATCTAATCTAAATCTACCCTCTTCTAGTTTGAAGTCATTACTACCTGTCCTATCACTACATGCTGTTGTAAAAAGTTCCTCTCCAACTTTCTTGTAGCCCCCTTCAGATACCGGAAGACCACTCCAAGGTGGTCAGTAGGTGGCCCAGTCTTCAGGGCACCCAATGTGGGGCTTTAGACAATGGCAATTTTGAACTGAGCATGCTGTAGCTGTAGCAGTTACTAATAGGCAGGTTTCTATGTGAGTAAGGGAGTTTTCTTGCTGCACTGCTTATCTTTCTATTTGTTTGTACTTGGAACATGTTAACAGAACCAAAGGCTATGGGCTTTGCCCTGGCATTGAGGCCCTAATGTGCTGGTGGAGGTGTCTTGTGGAGGGGATGAGGGAATACACCTCCCTCTTCCCATACAGGACTCATGTGGGTTGTTTTGTTGCGCATGCTCCTGAGGGCTTGTTCACCCTTATGTGAGGTGTTTAATACTACTAATTAACAGTGCGGGCCTATTGTGGGGTTTGTGGAATCTATTCAATCCAAAAAAGAAACTTGAAGATCACACAGATAAGCATACTCAATGCAAGCCTATGTCGACAATCACTGCAAATTCATCCCCAAGAAGCCTCTTCTGGTATCCACCTCTGAATAATATCTATCTCCCTGGGCATCTTGGGAGAGCATCTGCAGTGGAAAAGATGACACAGCGGCATGGGCTGGGATGCATCAGAACTTTAATGAGTCAAAAAAGGGAAACAAGGCCCATCAAGTGGAGGCTCCAGTGCACAGGGCACCAGAGAAAGAAAGGAGTCTATGTCCCAGGGCCAAGGCAGAGATCCAGATAGCTGTCCATCTGCCTCACCAGGGAGGGAGCAGGGCCAGAAAACCCTCCCTAGTCTGTTTTTGTGGAGCTCGCAGGCCAGGGGAGCACAAGAGAACAAGGAAATAAGAGGGAAAAGCCCAGGCTGGCCACATGCTTTTGCAAGAGGTGCTGGGATTGCTCAGCCCTTCTGAAAGCAACAACCTGATACCCTGTTCACAGACTGCTGCAATCATGTGGCTCCCTGGGGCCATCTCCAGCAACTTTAGCAGGGCAGGCACCTTGTGCCGCAGTAGCGGCTGCCCAAGCCAGAGAGGCCATAGCCCCCAGAGGAGATGGGCACTCCCTCAGAGCTGAGGATGCTGCCAACGGCAGCGGAGGTGGAGGATCCCACGGCAGTGCTCTGTGGGAAGGAGCTGAGGATGGGGCCGGGCAGGGTCACCACCACGGGGGAGGGCTGGATGACGACGGTGGAGTCCTGGCACTGCCTGACACAGGGCTCATTGCAGCTGTTGGCCAGCGGGGTCGGGCCGCAGGGCTGGCAGGGCTGGCATGGCAGGCACGGGCTGTAGCAGGACATGTCTAAAAAGCAGAGATGAACCTGGTAGAAAGGGCAGGGGAAAACAAAGCATGACGGTCATTGAAGACCAGCCTATCACCCCACAATTAGGAGAGATACTTTCCTGCAGCCCAAAAGAGCCCTGTAAAGTGCAATCAAATCAAGAGATGTCCCCAGCTAGCCCATAGCTGAGGAGGCACCTCAGCAAAGCCCCAGCCTCTCTCCATGCCACATCTTCTGCTCCCTTCCCTCTACCATGGCAAACAGCTGCAAGACCCAGCATAGGATAAAAAGGCAGGAATGGGCTGAGAAATCCCAAAACAGGAGGAGGAAAAAGAGAGGAGGAGGCTGCTAAGGAAGACAAGAATGACCTTCAGATTCACCTTCTTCTGAAGGAGATGGAGGCAAGACGAGTGGATGAGAGAGTGAGGAGAAGGGTCTGCTTTTATACTGCTTTTGCACCGTCCCAGGCCCACAGTCACTGTACGCACGCAGTAATTTTCCAACAGACTCACCTCCAAAGCAAAATATGCTACCTAATGACACAGGTTGTGTTTTGGTGTCCGTCAACGCTGCTGTTTCATTTCCTTATTTCTGACATGACCATTAGGCCTCAGAGGCTCTTTTGAAGTATTGGGATGAGAGGCCCAAAGATTTTCTGAGTAAGACCATGTCAGCGCAGGCAGAAGATGTGCCCCTGAGTGATGGAGGTGTCTGCGCAGACAGAGACATGGGTCTGGGGAAATACAGTGAGGTTCTTTACAACCCCGTGTGAAGGAAGGTACACATGTCTTCCCAGTAATGCAGTCCTCTCCTGGGTTCCCAAAGACTCCTGTGACTGAGGACATGCCGCATATTTGTCCCTCCCTGCCTGCCTCCCTTCCCCCTCCAGCAGTCATTGAACATCGCCTCTACTGGCAGGTGGGCTGCAATGTGGTTTCAAATGCCTTTGCTTCTCCTTCTTGGAGGCGTTGGCTGGTTTCTTTGCCAAAGTCATACCTTGTTGCGGCAGTCCCTGCAGATTCCCAACCAACGCCCTCAGCAGGCTTGTGGAAGGAGAATGTTACCCTCCTGAACCTTGTGATTCCTCAACAAGCCCTGTGGAGTCAGGTCCCTCCTCACGACTAGAGCGGTGTGTTGGGACTTGGGAAAGCACCTGGTTCATCCCAATCTCCTTACACCACCATGCGCTTTGGCCACACGCTGTGGACGTGCACGACACACAATGGCCTGTTCTGGAGCTGTGTACTTGGGTACAGCCCAGTGCTCAGAGCTTGTTTTCCCTGGGCAGGAATACAGCTGCCCTGGCTGCAGGGCAATCCAGCCCTGTGTGGGACAAGGGCCCGCAGAGAGCACGCACTCCTGGCTTGGCGTCACACCAAAAGGCTGACACACGGCCAATGCACAATTAGAGTGTGACTCGCCATGGGTAGGGAGAGTCTGTCCCAGGAAGCTTGCCTGCTGAAGGCTTTCCCTTGCCCTCCTGGGACGCGTCCCAGCTGCCTCCACGCCTGCAGGGCAGGGAAGTGCATCACCTTTTTGATGTAGTCTGAGAGCCGGTTTTGTACCCTGGGCCCTTCCAAGCATGCCCCTTCCCTGAGCAACCTCAAGGATGTGACACTGTGGGGTCTTTCCAGGCCTCACCAACTGGGGAGATGGGGGAAGTTTCCTCGCCTCCCCAGTGGTGCTGGTTTGTACTTCAAGCTGAGGAGGCCTCTGGGGCACGGGAAAGGAGGCATGGTGAA
>CM020454.1:1235233-1452733 GCA_009819605.1 Sterna hirundo | reverse complement strand
AGCCTCTCTGGGCAGCCTGTTCCAGTGCCCTGGAACCCTAAAGAAGTTTTTCCTCATGTCGAGATGGAATTTCCCATGTTCCAGTTTGTGCCCATTTCCCCTTGTCCTGTCACTGGGCACCACTGAAAATAGCCTGGCCCCATCCTCTTGATACCTGCCCTTTAGATATTTATAAGCGTTGATGAGATCCCCTCTCAGTCTCCTCTTCTCCCGGCTGAATAGCCCCAGGTGTCTCAGCCTTTCCTCATAAGAGAGGTGCTCCAGTCCCCTCATCATCTTTTTAGCCCTCCGCTGGACTTTCTCCAGTAGTTCATTGTCTTTCTTGAACAGGGGAGCCCAGAACTGGACACAGTGCTCCAGATGTGGCCTCACCAGGGCAGAGCAGAGGGGGAGGATGACCACCCTCAACTTGCTGGCTACACTCTTTTTAACGCACCCCAGGAGACCATTGGCCTTCTTGGCCACAAGGGCACATTGCTGGCTCATGGGCAACTTGTTGTCCACCAGGACTCCCATGTCCTTCTCTGCAAAGCTGCTCTCCACCAGGTCAACCCCCAGCCTGTACTGTTGTATGTGGTTATTCCTCCCTAGGTTCAGGAGCCCTTGTTGAACTTCAATTAGGTTCCTCTCCGTCCAGCTTTCTAGCCTGTCCAGGCCTTGCTGAATGGCAGCACAGCCTTCTGGCGTGTTAGCCACTCCTCACAGTTTTGTTTCATCAGCAAAATTGCTGAGGATACACTCTGTGCCCTCATCCAGGTTGTTGATGAATACGTTGAACAAGATTGGACCCAGTACTGACCATGGGGAACACCACTAGTCACAGGCCTCCAACTGGACTCTGTGATGCTGATTACCCTCTGAGCTCTGCCATTCAGCCAGTTCTCAGTCCATCTCACTGTTCACTCATATAACCCACACTTTCTAAGCTTGCCTATGAGGATGTTATGGGAGACAGTGTCAAAAGTCTTGGTAAAGTCAAAGTAGACAACATCCACTGCTCTCCCTTCATCTACCCAGCCAGTCATGCCATCACAGAAGGCTATCAGATTGGTCAAGCATGATTTCCCCTTGGTGAACCCATGCTGACCACTCACAATAACCTTCTTTTCCTCCACGTGCTTAGAGATGACATCCAGAATGAGCTGCTCCATCACCTTTCCAGGGGCGGAGGTGAGGCTGACAGGCCTGTAGTTTCCTGGGTTCTCCTTCTTGCCCTTTTTGAAGACCGGAATGACAGTGGCTCAATATATACGGATCTGCAATACATTGATGACATCATTATATGGGGAAACACAGCAGAAGAAGTTTTTGAGAAAGGGAGTAAAATAGTCCCAATCCTTCTGAAAGCTGGTTTTGGCATAAAAAGAAGTAAGGTCAAGGGGCCTGCGCAGGACATCCAGTTTTTAGGAATAAAATGGCAAGGTGGATGCTGTCAGATCCCAATGGATGTGGTCAACAAAATAGCACATATGTCACGACCAACTACTAAAAAGGAAACACAAGCTTTCTTAGGCATCATGGGTTTTTGGAGAATGCATTTACAGTCTACAGTCTAACTGTAAGTGCGCTGTATCAAGTAACCCAGAAGAAGAACAATTTTAAATGGGGTCCTGAGCAACGACAAGCTTTTGAACAAATCAAACAGGAAATAGTCCATGCAGTGGCCCTGGGGCCAGTCTGGGCAGGACAAGATGTTAAAAATGTGCTCTACACCACAGCTGGGGAGAACGGCCCTACCTGGAGCCTCTGGCAGAAAGCACCAGGAGAGACTCAAGGTCGATCCCTGGGGTTTTGGAGTCAGGGATACAGAGGTACCAAAGCACACTACACTCCAACAGAAAAAGAGATCTTGGCAGCATATGAAGGGGTTCAAACGGCTTCGGAAGTGGTTGGTGTGGAAGCACAGCTCCTCTTAGCACCTCGACTGCCAGTGCTGCGCTGGATGTTCAAAGAAAAGGTCCCCACCACACATCATGCAACTGATGCTACATGGAGTAACTGGATTGCACTGATCACACAGGAAACTCGAATGGGAAATACCAGCTGCCCAAGGATACTGGAAGTGATCATGGATTGGCCAGAAGGCAAGGAAAGAAAGAAGTTTTTTACAGTGAGGGTGGTGAGACACTGGCCCAGGTTGCCCAGAGACGTGGTGGACGCCTCATCCCTGAAGACATTCAGGGCCAGGCTGGATGAGGCTCTGAGCGACCTGATCTAGTTACAGATGTCCCTGCTCACTGCAGGGGGGTTGGACTAGATGGCCTTTAGAGGTCTCTTCCAACCCAACACATTCTATGGTTCTATGATTTGATCCAGCCCCAGATTGGCAGCGAAGATCAGAAAGCAGAGTGTCACAAAATGCACGACCCAGGACAGTCAAAGCAATCCTATGCTAAGAGTCACTGAAGAAAAACCTTCTCCTACAACTCCCTCCCCAGACCACCCCTTAGCAACATCCATCTCCCTGTGAATCTTGGGAGAGTGCTGCAGAGAAAAGGATGACACAAAGGCATGGACTGGGATGCAGCGGAAGTTTATTGGGTCAAAAGAAGGAGATGAGGTCAATCCGAGTGGAGGCCCAAGTATAGAAAGCACAAGGGGCTGTGGCCGAGGCCCCGCAAGGTGTCGATCTGCCTGTCCCAGAGAGGGAGCAGGGCCAGCAGGTCCTCCCTAGGCTGGCTCTGTGGGGCTCACAGCCCAGGGCAGCACAAGAGAACACGGAGACGGGAGGCAAAGGAGAGAGTGGAAGAGGGGAAGGCAGGCATGGGCTGTGCTTTCTGAGAGCCCAGGCTGGCCCCGTCCTAATGCAAGGGGTGTTGGGGTTGCTCAGCCCCTCTGAAAGCAACAGCACGATGCTCCGTCTCCAGTCTGGTACCCCAGACTGGTACCAGTCTGGGTCCCTGGGGACCTTCCCAGGTCCATCGCCAGCAGCTTTAGCAGGGGGGGCACCTTGTGCCGCAGTAGCGGCTGCCCAAGCCAGAGAGGCCGGAGAGGCCATAGCCCCCGGAGGAGATGGGCACTCCCGCAGAGCTGAGGACGCTGCCAACGGCAGCGGAGGTGGAGTTTCCAACAGCGGTGTTCTGTGGGAAGGAGCTGAGGATGGGGCCGGGCAGGGTCACCACCACGGGGGAGGGCTGGATGACGACGGTGGAGTCCTGGCACTGCCTGACACAGGGCTCATTGCAGCTGTTGGCCAGCGGGGTCGGGCCGCAGGGCCGGCAGGGCTGGCATGGCAGGCACGGGCTGTAGCAGGACATGTCTTGGGGCTGGAGGTACACCTGGGAGAGAGGGCAGACGCAAACTATGCCAGAAGGGTGGCTGAAGAGCAGCCTGTCACCCCACAAAGTCGAAACCCTGGGAGAGGGGGCAGGGGGGAAGCAGACTGGGAGAGATGGGTGAGGAGCAGTCTGTCACTCCACCACAAGGGAACCAAGGCCTGAACTGGAGAAGAGAGCTGTAGCGTGAGTGGAGTGGTCCACAGGCTTCTCCTTTCCCACAGAAGAGCCCTGCTAAAGCTGACCAAGCCCAGGGAGATGCCCATCTACCTAAGGCTAAGGAGACGCCTCGACCAAGACCCATCCTCTCTCTGTGGCACACCTTCTGCTGCCTTCCCTCTCCCATGGCAATCAGTTCCAAGACCCTGCATGGGACAAAGGGGCACGTGTGGGCTGAGAAATCCCAGAGGAGTAGAAGGAGAAGAAAGGGCTTCAGACTCACCTTGTTCCAAAGGAGATGGAGGTGGAGAGGAGTGGATTACAGAGAAGAGAAGGGCCCGCTTTTATACAGCTCCTGCACTGCCCCAGGTGCACAGTCACTTCATGCGGGCAGTAATTTTCCAATAGACTCACCTCCAAAGCAAAATGTCTTACCTAATGGCACAGGTTGTGTTTTGGTTACTGTCAGCACTGCTGTTTCATTTCCCCATTTCTGACATGCCCAGTAGACCACGGAGGCTCCTTTCAAGAACCGGGATGAGAAGGCCAAGGATTTCCCATGCAGGAACACATCAGTACGGGCAGAAGAAAAGCCCCAAGTGGAGCCCCGTGGACTTGGGTTCTTCCTCACCACCTGAGCGGTGTGTTAGGGCTCGGGAGAGTGCCTAGTTCCTCCCACTCTCCTCACACCACCATGCACTTTGGCCTCACACTTTGGACCCTGATCAGCAAGAGACACAATGGCCTGGCCACTTTTCCAAACACACTGACTGTCCTGCGAGCCCCCCGAGCTGTGGGAGTGCCGGCAAGAAGGTGGTGCTGAGAGCAGTGGCCATTAGGGCTTCCTGGAGGTGTGCTTGGGTACAGCTCAGTGCTTGGTGACGGTTTTCCTGGGGCTAGGATGCAGCTTGCCCTGGCTGCAGGGGAACGCAGCCCTGTGTGGGACACAAGCCTGCAGGCAGCACGCACTCCTGGCTTGTCGTCACACCAAAAGGCTGACACACGGCCAATGCACAATTAGAGTGTGACTCGCCATGGGTAGGGAGAGTCTGTCCCAGGAAGCTTGCCTGCTGAAGGCTTTCCCTTGCCCTCCTGGGACGTGTCCCAGCTGCCCCCACGCCTGCAGGGCAGGGAAGTGCATCACCTTTTTGATGTAGTCTGAGAGCTGTTTTTGAACACAGGGCCATTCTCATCCCGTCCCCTCCCTGGGCATCCTCAGGCACGTGGCACTTCAGGGTCCTGTCGGGCCTTGCTTGCTGGCGAGTTGGGGGAAATTTCCTGGCCTCTGCCATGGTGCTGGGTTGTGCTCCAAGCTGACGAGTCCCTTGGGGCATGGGAAAGGAGGCATGGTGAAGCCCTAGTGCCGGGAGAAGATGCATCGCCTGGGACCCAGGGATGAGCCCCAGCTGGTGGGGAGCTGCTTTCTGCAAGCCTTTCTTTTCCTCTCCAGAGCATTCAGGACAGCTCCTCACCACGGCCCGGTCTCTTTGTCCAGGAAGAGGAGGCCTGTGCATCCCTTCCCTTTCACCCTGCAAGTCTCTCTCCATCGCTGACCCTGCGCCAGGGGGCAGACCTACCTAGAGTAGGTTCAAGGGCTCTAGGACCATACGGCAGTTCGGTCCCCAGTCCATACTGATGCAAGAGGTTCTTCCTTTCCAGGTGCAGGACTTGATATTTTTCCTTCTTGAATGCCATGGGGCTCCTGTGGGCCCATTTCTTGAGCCTGTCTAGGTGTGCCTCTATGGCAGCCCTGCCCTGGAGGGCATCAGCTGCCACGTACGGGTCGGATTTTCTTCAGGCAGTCCTTTATTTGATGCCCACCCATTACCGGGAGGGGTCCCCCTCCTTTCTTCAACTCTTTCAGAGGGGACTGTGGCCCTTGTAGGTGAAGACTGAGAGAGACAAGGCACTGGCTCCTCCCAGCCCGTTCTCCGTCCACTGTTCAGGAAATCACCGCCCCAGAGAGCAATGGGCCCACATTATTCTCTGTCAGTCTTCCGCTGGCCTTGTAGGGGTGGATGTTGTTCTTGATGCTTTTTGCCCGTTTCTCTGGAGGCCCTTTGCAAGACGCAGAGCCAGCTGAGCTTTGCCTTAATATTCTTCAGTCATCGGTGTGGGCCTTTGCTGGACTCCAGTATGGCTATGTCTTTCTCGTACTAAAGAGTTGCAAGCTTGACACGTTTCATGGCAGTTGTGGTCTCAGAAGTGCTGAGCGGAGAAGAGGGATCAGCTTCTGCACTGCAGCCCATGGTGCTGTTGGATGCCGTTGCTGCAAGGGCGCAGGGCTGCCTCGTGTTGTCCATCAGGAACCACGTCCTTGCCTGCAGAACTGTTTTGCAGCCCATCGGCCCCAGCCAGTAGTGACGCATGAGGTTGTTCTTCCCTCACTGCCGGACTTTGCCTAAAGAGATTTTTGGATTTCCCTTGCCTGAACCTCATGACGTTCCTGTCTGCCCACGTCTCCACCCTCTTGACATCTCTCCGAACAGCAGCACAGCTATCTGCTGTATCAAGGCCCTCCCGCTCCGGGTGGTGTGTCATCTGCAGACTTGCTGAAGTTGTAATCCTTTGAACCCCGCAGGTCATTAAAAAAGGGATTAAACACTGCTGAGCCTAGTCTGGATCCGTGCAGCACACCAAGAGTGACTGGCCTCTACCTGGACTTCGTGCCCCTCATCACAGCCCTTGGAGACCTGCAGATTAACAACATTTGCTGCAGTGCCCTTGCCCACCGGAGGCAGGCACGTCATCAAAGGCGGCCGTGAGTGTGGTCAGGCGTGCTTTCCCCTCCCTAAATCCATGCTGACCACTCACAGTCACCTTCTGGTTCTTTCCTGTGGGAAAATGGCTTCCAGGATGATTTGCTCTATCACCTTTTGCAGGGGCTGGGGTGAGGCTGACCTGCCTGTCCTTCCCCGGCTCCTCCTTCATGCCCTTCCTGAAGATAGGAGGCCTACTGGCTTTCTTCCAGTCCTCAGATGCGTGTCCTGACTGCTGGGACTTTCAAAGGGAGTTGAGGGCAGCGTGGTAGCGACACCACGACAGTCCAATCTGTTCAGATGTTTTCCAGAGTTTATTCTGCTCTACTGTGGGTAAGTCTTCCCTCCTCCAGGCTTTCTGAGGAATATCAGGATCCCAGATTCTTGACGGAAAATCCTACCGGTAAAGACCAAGGCCCAGAACCCTTGAGTAACCCTTCCTGCATCCCCTGTCCTCAGAGCAGCTGCCCCGTTCAATGCTGGGTCTGCCTCTGCCCAGGCATCGCTTTTGATGGTGACCTACCTGGCAGGAGACCTTCTTGTGCTATGCGCTTTGCCTGCTTCAACGCCAGGTAGGCTTTGGCTTCCCGAACGCCAACCCTGCCTACTCAGCCAGCCAGGCAAACGTCCTCCCCAGAGCAAAGGGCATCGAGAGGAAGACGGCTGAAACCATCTGCCTTTTCATGGAGATGCAATGGGCAGTGACTGCCGGAGTGAGCTGAGAGAGAGAAGCAAGTGGCTTGTCCTGAAAGGAAGAGGAGCCTTTGGGTGGTCTGCTGATGTGTGTGGTGTGGGGCAGAGCTGGGCACCTTCTTGCAAAGGGAGTTGCAAACGATCGCACTTCACTGCCCCAAGCCAACATTCCCTGGCTGCACGAGACCCCAACAGCACTTGGGTCTCATCTTCTGCCTGCCGCGAAACAATTCAGCCTGGGATATCATTTGGCCTCTCATCCTGGCACATGAAAGAAGCCTGCATAACGGACAAAGCATGACAGAAATGAGGAAATGAAATGAGAGCGTTGATGGAAACAAAACTAGAACGTGTGCCATTAGGTAGGATATTTTGCTTTGGAGGTGAGTCTGCTGGAAAATTACTGCCCGCGTGGAGTCACCATTGGCCTTGGGCTGTGCAGGAGCAGTATAAAAGTGGGCCCTTCTCCTCACTCTCTCATCCACTCCTCTCACCTCCAACTCCTTTGGAACAAGGTGAGTGTGAAGCCCTTTCCCTCCTCCTTTTCCTACACTTCTTTCTCTGGGATTTCGTAGCACATACCTTCTCTATTATCCTGTGCTGTGTCTCGGAACTTCTTGTAATGGGAGAGGGAAGGGGGCAGAAGGTGTGGCATGGAGAGAGGTTGGGGCTAGGCTGAGGTGCCTCCTGAACTGCGGGCTAGGCAGGGACATGCCTGGGTTTAGTCGTTCTTGGCAGAGTTCTTTTAGGATGCGGGGAAGGAGAAAGCCCTGGACCTCTCTCCACCTCTGGCTCTCATCTCCAGCATGTGGTTTTGCCCCCGTGTGTTGAGGAGACAGGCTGCTCCTCACCCAGCCCTCAGGCTCTGCTTCCCTCTGCCCTCTCTCCCAGGTGCACCTCCAGCCCCAGGACATGTCCTGCTACAGCCCGTGCCTGCCCTGCCAGCCCTGTGGCCCGACCCCGCTGGCCAACAGCTGCAATGAGCCCTGTGTCAGGCAGTGCCAGGACTCCACCGTCGTCATCCAGCCCTCCCCCGTGGTGGTGACCCTGCCCGGCCCCATCCTCAGCTCCTTCCCACAGAACACCGCTGTTGGAAACTCCACCTCCGCTGCCGTTGGCAGCATCCTCAGCTCTGCGGGAGTGCCCATCTCCTCCGGGGGCTATGGCCTCTCCGGCCTCTCTGGCTTGGGCAGCCGCTACTGCGGCACAAGGTGCCCCCCCTGCTAAAGCTGTTGCCTGTACTGAGGCTTCCACTTGGATGGACCTCGTTTCCCTCTTTTGACTCATTAAAGTTCTGCTGCATCCCAGCCTATGCCTCTGTGTCATCCTTTCACCGCAGACGCTCTCCTAAGGTGCCCAGGGAGACGTATGTTGCTGAGGGGTGGTTATTGGGAGGAGGGCGTTGGGGATGATTTTGCGGTGATTGTCAACACAGGCTTGCATTGAGTATGCTTAGTCATGCATCAGGTGATCCTCTAGTTTCTAAATTTGTCTGCCTTTTTGGGTTGGGAGTGACTTACCCCACATGGATCACTACCATCCCCTTTGTTATGCACACCTTTTCTTTTTCCTGGATAAGCTTAACATTGTGATGGAAGTTGTCAGGAGGGAATGTGGTATTGAGAAGAAACAAGCACTAGCTTCTGAGGAGAGGCCAGGGGAACCCATCCTAACCATGGCATTCTCAAAGGGAGTAACGTAGTGCAGTGGGCTGCCTTACTGTAGAACCATAATACCAAAGATCATAGAATGGTTTGGATTGGAAGAGACCTTTAAAGACCATCCAGTCCAACCCCGCTGCCTTGGCATATAACACCATGCTCAGCAATAAAACTGTGGGCAGTCTTTCCAAAGTAGCTGCTCTTCAGAGACTGGCTGGGCATCGGTGTGCTGGTGTTAGGTTGTGGGTGGTTGCCTTGTAATACATTTTTTTTGTTCTCTGTTTTGCCTTCCCGTCTTCGATTGTCCTGATCATGACCCAAGGGTATTTCCCTCTCTTGATATTCCCATTCTCCCCCTACCCGACTGGGACAGCAGATCAGCAGAAGAGCTGGTGGGTGCTTAGTGCTCAGAAACACACTAGAAAGGCCCACAGGTCCTTGCCCTGCTCCTTCCCTGTCTGTGCCCAGGGATTCCTGGGAATGTGTCTGGGGAAAAGGAGCAGGGAGAGACTCAGGGCCGGAAGAGAGGCAGCAGGAGTGGACTGAGTGTCTCAAGGGGCTGTCCAGGAGCTCTCCAAAGCATCGTGGTGACCAGCAGCAAAGGCTGCAGAGAGGCTTGCAGCTGAGGAAGGGGAGCTGCTGAGCTGCTGCAGCGCAGAGCTGGGTAAGATGACACGTGTCCACCCAGAGCCTTGAATGGCAGCTGGCTTGGTAGCAAGCAGCCCTGTCTCCCCACAAGAGGGAATCCTTCAGTCCATGACAAGCAGCAGCGCAGAAGCAGGTCCAGGAAAAGGTGCTTTTGCGGTAACCCCATCAAAACCGCTCCAGACACCGAGGACTGTCCTCAACATGCTGGGCTACATAAGTAGGGGTGTAGCCAGGAGGTCAATGGGAGCAATGACCCCACTCTGCTCAGCCCTTCCCTGATGGCATGTAGAACACTGTGTTGAGTTTTAGGCTCTAATGCAAGAAAGAACTTGACCGAGCGGAGGAAGTTCAACAGAGGGTGGGTATGATGTGAGAGGAGGCAGGATCACTTCCTTGGGAAGGAGAGGCTGAGGGCACGGCACTTTCTGAGCATGAAGAAGAGAAGCCCTGGTACAAGACCTAAAATCACTGGAAGAGCTCTGGTCACTGAAAGGTGTTGGGTCATCAACACATCAGGGTTAGAGGGACGGGGCGCTAGGAAGGGCCTTCGAGCTGTTGCCCCGAGGCATGCTGGGGATGCTGCATCACAGTCAAAGTCTTACAGAGACGAGCCAGGGGCTCCTGAGATAGTCCAAGTCAGCAGGGAAACAGGCGTGAAACACCCCAAGGGGTGCTCCCCTAAGAAGGCGTCACAGCCAACAGCCCGGCTGAAGTGTCTCTACACAAATGCACGCAGCATGGGCAGCAAACAGGAGGAGCTGGAAGCCACCGTGCTGCTGGAAAGCTACAACAGTGGCCATTACGGAAACCTGGTGGGATGAATCCTATGCCTGGAACGTGGCTATGGATGGCTACAAACTGTTCTGAAGGGACAGGTGAGGAAGGAGGGGTGGAGGTGTTGCCCTCTGTGCTAAGGAATGGGTAGAGCATGAAGAGATGTCCCCAAAGAATAGGCAAGAGGAAGTCACAAGCCTATGGGTAGGAATTAGAGACCGAGGCAACAAGGGGAACCTTGAGGTCGGTGTCTACTACAGGCCGCCTGATCAAGCGGAACCTGCTGATGTAGCCTTCTTCCTCCAACTTCAGGAGGCATTCGCGCTCCAAGGCTCTCGTCCTGCTGGGGGATTTCAACCAGCCCGACATCTGCGGGAAAAGTAAGATGGCGAGCTGTAGATGATCCAGGAGGTTCCTGGATTGCCTCGACGATAACTTCCTAAGACAGGAAATTAACAGCCCTACCCGAGGGGATGTGATACTGGACCTCATAGTCACCAATGCGAGTGAGCTCATCGGGGATGTCAAGACTGGAGGCAGCCTGGGCTGCAGTGACCACGCACTGGTGGAGTTCACAGTCCTAAGGGATACGTGTCAGATAAGGAGCGTAGTCAGGGCCCTGAATTTTTGGAAAGCAAACCTCCGGCTCTTCAAGGTGTTAGTGAATAGGACCCCCTGGGAAACGGCCCTCAGGGACAAGGTGGGCAGAAGAGAGCTGGCAGATCTTCAAGGACACTTTCCATAGAGCACAAGAGCTCTCGATCCCCGTGTGTAAGAAATCGTGTAGGAAAGGGTATGGCTCAGCCGGTATGGCTGAGCTGGGACCTGTTGGTCAAACTGAAAGGCAAGAAGGAACTGCACAGGCAGTTCAAGCAGCACCAGGTGTCCTGGGAAGAGTATAGGGATGCTGCCCGGTTATGTAGGGATGAAGTCAGGAAGGCGAAGGCGCGGCTGGAGCTGATATTGGCAAGTGATGCTATGAATAATAAGAAGGGCTTCTACAGGTATGTCAAGCGGAAGAGGAAGGTTTAAAGAAAGCATAACCTCCCTGATGACCAAGAACGGCAAACTGGTAACAATAGATGAGGAGGAGGTTGAGGTTCTCAACAACTTTTTTGCCTCAGTCTTCACTGCCAGCCTCTCTCCTCACGCCTCCCGAGTTGAAGGACCGCAAGACGGGGACCTGGGGGACAAAGTCCCTCCCACTGTAAGTGAAGAAAAGGTTCGTGACCACTTCAGGAACCTGAAGATACACACGTCTATGGGACCTGATGAGGTGCGCTCCAGAGTCCTGAGGGGATTGGCTGATGTAGTTGCCAAGCCACTCTCCATGATATTTGAAAAGTCACGGCAGTCAGGAGAAGTCCCTGGCGACTGGAAAAAGGGAAACATCGCACCCATTTTTAAAAAGAGTGGAAAGGAGGACCCTGGGAACTAGCGCCCTGTGAGCCTCAGCCTCTGTGCCTGGGAAAATCATGGAAGAGATCCTCCTAGAAGCTTTGCTAAAGCCCATGGGGGACAGGGAGGTGATTTGAGACAGCCAGCATGGCTTCATCAGGGGCAAGTCCTGCCTGACCAACCTCGTGGCTTTCTACAATGGAGTGACTGCATCAGTGGACAAGGGAAGAGCAACGGATACCATCTATTTGGACTTCTGCAAGGCCTTTGACACACATCGCCCATAACATCCTTCTCTCTAAGTTGGAGAGATCCGGATTTGATGGATGGACTATTTGGTGGATAAGGAACTGTCTGGATGGTCGCATCCAGAGGGTGGTGGTGAATGGCTCGATGTCCAGATGGAGAGGGGTGACAAGTGGTGTCCCTCAGGGATCCGTACTGGGACCGGTGCTGTTCAATATCTTCATGAATGACATAGACGGTGGGATCAAGTGCACCCTCAGGAAGTTTGCAGATGACAGCAAGCTGAGTGGTGAGGTTGACATGCCAGAGGGACGGGATGTCATCCAGAAGGACCTGGACGAGCTAGAGAGGTGGGCCCGTGCAAACCTCATGAAGTTCAACAAGGCCAAGTGCCAGGTCCTACACTTGGGTCGGGGCAGTCCTCGTTATCAATACAGGCTGGGGGAAGATGTGATGGAGAGCAGCCCTTTGGAAAAGGATGTGGGGTTACTGGTGGATGAGAAGCTGGACGTGAGCCAATGACGTGTGCTTGCAGTCCAGGAGGCCAATCGCATCCTGGGCTGCATCAAAAGAAGCGGGGCCAGCAGATTGAGAGAGGTGATTCTCCCCCTCTACTCTGCTCTGGTGAGACCCCACCTGGAGCACTGTGTCCAGCTCTGGAGTCCTCAGCACAAGAAGGACGTGGACCTGTTGGAACGGGGCTAGAGGAGGCCACGAAGATGATCCGAGGGCTGGAGCCCTCTGCTGTGAGGACAGGCTGAGAGAGTTGGGGTTGTTCTGCGTAGAGAAGAGAAGGCTCTGGGGAGACCTTATAGCGCCCTTCCAGTACCTGAAGGGGGCCTACGGGAAAGCTGGGGAGGGGCTGTTTGCAAGGGCATGTAGTGACAGGACAAGGGGCGATGGTTTTAAACTAGAGCAGGGCAGGTTTAGATGAGCCATGAGGAAGAAGTTCTTTACAGTGAGGGTGGTGAGACACTGGCCCAGGTTGCCCAGAGAGGGGGTGGAGGCCCCATGCCTGGAGACATTCAGGGCCAGGCTGGATGAGGCTCTGAGCGACCTGATCTAGTTACAGATGTCCCTGCTCACTGCAGGGGGGTTGGACTAGATGGCCTTTAGAGGTCTCTTCCAACCCAACACGTTCTATGGTTCTATGATTTGATCCAGCCCCAGATTGGCAGCGAAGATCAGAAAGCAGAGTGTCACAAAATGCACGACCCAGGACAGTCAAAGCAATCCTATGCTAAGAGTTACTGAAAAACCTTCTCCTACAACTCCCTCCCCAGACCACCCCTTAGCAACATCCATCTCCCTGTGAATCTTGGGAGAGTGCTGCAGAGAAAAGGATGACACAAAGGCGTGGACTGGGATGCAGCGGAAGTTTATTGGGTCAAAAGAAGGAGATGAGGTCAATCCGAGTGGAGGCCCAAGTATAGAAAGCACAAGGGGCTGTGGCCGAGGCCCCGCAAGGTGTCGATCTGCCTGTCCCAGAGAGGGAGCAGGGCCAGCAGGTCCTCCCTAGGCTGGCTCTGTGGGGCTCACAGCCCAGGGCAGCACAAGAGAACACGGAGACGGGAGGCAAAGGAGAGAGTGGAAGAGGGGAAAGGCAGGCATGGGTTGTGCTTTCTGAGAGCCCAGGCTGGCCCCGTCCTAATGCAAGGGGTGTTGGGGTTGCTCAGCCCCTCTGAAAGCAACAGCACGACGCTCCGTCTCCAGTCTGGTACTCCAGACTGGTACCAGTCTGGGTCCCTGGGGACCTTCCCAGGTCCATCGCCAGCAGCTTTAGCAGGGGGGGCACCTTGTGCCGCAGTAGCGGCTGCCCAAGCCAGAGAGGCCGGAGAGGCCATAGCCCCCGGAGGAGATGGGCACTCCCGCAGAGCTGAGGACGCTGCCAACGGCAGCGGAGGTGGAGTTTCCAACAGCGGTGTTCTGTGGGAAGGAGCTGAGGATGGGTCCGGGCAGGGTCACCACCACGGGGGAGGGCTGGATGACGACGGTGGAGTCCTGGCACTGCCTGACACAGGGCTCATTGCAGCTGTTGGCCAGCGGGGTTGGGCCACAGGGCCGGCAGGGCTGGCATGGCAGGCACGGGCTGTAGCAGGACATGTCTTGGGGCTGGAGGTACACCTGGGAGAGAGGGCAGACGCAAACTATGCCAGAAGGGTGGCTGAAGAGCAGCCTGTCACCCCACAAAGTCGAAACCCTGGGAGAGGGGGCAGGGGGGAAGCAGACTGGGAGAGATGGGTGAGGAGCAGTCTGTCACTCCACCACAAGGGAACCAAGGCCTGAACCGGAGAAGAGAGCTGTAGCGTGAGTGGAGTGGTCCACAGGCTTCTCCTTTCCCACAGAAGAGCCCTGCTAAAGCTGACCAAGCCCAGGGAGATCCCCATCTACCTAAGGCTAAGGAGACGCCTCGACCAAGACCCATCCTCTCTCTGTGGCACACCTTCTGCTGCCTTCCCTCTCCCATGGCAATCAGTTCCAAGACCCTGCATGGGACAAAGGGGCACGTGTGGGCTGAGAAATCCCAGAGGAGTAGAAGGAGAAGAAAGGGCTTCAGACTCACCTTGTTCCAAAGGAGATGGAGGTGGAGAGGAGTGGATTACAGAGAAGAGAAGGGCCCGCTTTTATACAGCTCCTGCACTGCCCCAGGTGCACAGTCACTTCATGCGGGCAGTAATTTTCCAATAGACTCACCTCCAAAGCAAAATGTCTTACCTAATGGCACAGGTTGTGTTTTGGTTACTGTCAGCACTGCTGTTTCATTTCCCCATTTCTGACATGCCCAGTAGACCACGGAGGCTCCTTTCAAGAACCGGGATGAGAAGGCCAAGGATTTCCCATGCAGGAACACATCAGTCCGGGCAGAAGAAAAGCCCCAAGTGGAGCCCCGTGGACTTGGGTTCTTCCTCACCACCTGAGCGGTGTGTTAGGGCTCGGGAGAGTGCCTAGTTCCTCCCACTCTCCTCACACCACCATGCACTTTGGCCTCACACTTTGGACCCTGATCAGCAAGAGACACAATGGCCTGGCCACTTTTCCAAACACACTGACTGTCCTGCGAGCCCCCGAGCTGTGGGAGTGCCGGCAAGAAGGTGGTGCTGAGAGCAGTGGCCATTAGGGCTTCCTGGAGGTGTGCTTGGGTACAGCTCAGTGCTTGGTGACGGTTTTCCTGGGGCTAGGATGCAGCTTGCCCTGGCTGCAGGGGAACCCAGCCCTGTGTGTGACACAAGCCTGCAGGCAGCACGCACTCCTGGCTTGTCATCACACCAAAAGGCTGACACACGGCCAATGCACAATTAGAGTGTGACTCGCCATGGGTAGGGAGAGTCTGTCCCAGGAAGCTTGCCTGCTGAAGGCTTTCCCTTGCCCTCCTGGGACGTGTCCCAGCTGCCCCCACGCCTGCAGGGCAGGGAAGTGCATCACCTTTTTGATGTAGTCTGAGAGCTGTTTTTGAACACAGGGCCATTCTCATCCCGTCCCCTCCCTGGGCATCCTCAGGCACGTGCCACTTCAGGGTCCTGTCCGGCCTTGCTTGCTGGCGAGTTGGGGGAAATTTCCTGGCCTCTGCCATGGTGCTGGGTTGTGCTCCAAGCTGACGAGTCCCTTGGGGCATGGGAAAGGAGGCATGGTGAAGCCCTAGTGCCGGGAGAAGATGCATCGCCTGGGACCCAGGGATGAGCCCCAGCTGGTGGGGAGCTGCTTTCTGCAAGCCTTTCTTTTCCTCTCCAGAGCATTCAGGACAGCTCCTCACCACGGCCCGGTCTCTTTGTCCAGGAAGAGGAGGCCTGTGCATCCCTTCCCTTTCACCCTCCAAGTCTCTCTCCATCGCTGACCCTGCGCCAGGGGGCAGACCTACCTAGAGTAGGTTCAAGGGCTCTAGGACCATACGGCAGTTCAGTCCCCAGTCCATACTGATGCAAGAGGTTCTTCCTTTCCAGGTGCAGGACTTGATATTTTTCCTTCTTGAATGCCATGGGGCTCCTGTGGGCCCATTTCTTGAGCCTGTCTAGGTGTGCCTCTATGGCAGCCCTGCCCTGGAGGGCATCAGCTGCCACGTACGGGTTGGATTTTCTTCAGGCAGTCCTTGATTTGATGCCCACCCATTACCGGGAGGGGTCCCCCTCCTTTCTTCAACTCTTTCAGAGGGGACTGTGGCCCTTGTAAGTGAAGACTGAGAGAGAAAAGGCACTGGCTCCTCCCAGCCTGTTCTCCGTCCACTGTTCAGGAAATCACCGCCCCAGAGAGCAATGGGCCCACATTATTCTCTGTCAGTCTTCCGCTGGCCTTGTAGGGGTGGATGTTGTTCTTGATGCTTTTTGCCCGTTTCTCTGGAGGCCCTTTGCAAGACGCAGAGCCAGCTGAGCTTTGCCTTAATATTCTTCAGTCATCGGTGTGGGCCTTTGCTGGACTCCAGTATGGCTATGTCTTTCTCGTACTAAAGAGTTGCAAGCTTGACACGTTTCATGGCAGTTGTGGTCTCAGAAGTGCTGAGCAGAGAAGAGGGATCAGCTTCTGCACTGCAGCCCATGGTGCTGTTGGATGCCGTTGCTGCAAGGGCGCAGGGCTGCCTCGTGTTGTCCATCAGGACCCACGTCCTTGCCTGCAGAGCTGTTTTGCAGCCCATCGGCCCCAGCCAGTAGTGACGCATGAGGTTCTTCTTCCCTCACTGCCGGACTTTGCCTAAAGAGATTTTTGGATTTCCCTTGCCTGAACCTCATGACGTTCCTGTCTGCCCACGTCTCCACCCTCTTGACATCTCTCCGAACAGCAGCACAGCTATCTGCTGTATCAAGGCCCTCCCGCTCCGGGTGGTGTGTCATCTGCAGACTTGCTGAAGTTGTAATCCTTTGAACCCCGCAGGTCATTAAAAAAGGGATTAAACACTGCTGAGCCTAGTCTGGATCCGTGCAGCGCACCAAGAGTGACTGGCCTCTACCTGGACTTCGTGCCCCTCATCACAGCCCTTGGAGACCTGCAGATTAACAACATTTGCTGCAGTGCCCTTGCCCACCGGAGGCAGGCACGTCATCAAAGGCGGCCGTGAGTGTGGTCAGGCGTGCTTTCCCCTCCCTAAATCCATGCTGACCACTCACAGTCACCTTCTGGTTCTTTCCTGTGGGAAAATGGCTTCCAGGATGATTTGCTCTATCACCTTTTGCAGGGGCTGGGGTGAGGCTGACCTGCCTGTCCTTCCCCGGCTCCTCCTTCATGCCCTTCCTGAAGATAGGAGGCCTACTGGCTTTCTTCCAGTCCTCAGATGCATGTCCTGACTGCTGGGACTTTCAAAGGGAGTTGAGGGCAGCGTGCTAGCGACACCACGACAGTCCAATCTGTTCAGATGTTTTCCAGAGTTTATTCTGCTCTACTGTGGGTAAGTCTTCCCTCCTCCAGACTTTCTGAGGAATATCAGGATCCCAAATTCTTGACGGAAAATCCTACCGGTAAAGACCAAGGCCCAGAACCCTTGAGTAACCCTTCCTGCATCCCCTGTCCTCAGAGCAGCTGCCCCGTTCAATGCTGGGTCTGCCTCTGCCCAGGCATCGCTTTTGATGGTGACCTACCTGGCAGGAGACCTTCTTGTGCTATGCGCTTTGCCTGCTTCAACGCCAGGTAGGCTTTGGCTTCCCGAACGCCAACCCTGCCTACTCAGCCAGCCAGGCAAACGTCCTCCCCAGAGCAAAGGGCATCGAGAGGAAGACGACTGAAACCATCTGCCTTTTCATGGAGATGCAATGGGCAGTGACTGCCGGAGTGAGCTGAGAGAGAGAAGCAAGTGGCTTGTCCTGAAAGGAAGAGGAGCCTTTGGGTGGTCTGCTGATGTGTGTGGTGTGGGGCAGAGCTGGGCACCTTCTTGCAAAGGGAGTTGCAAACGATCGCACTTCACTGCCCCAAGCCAACATTCCCTGGCTGCACGAGACCCCAACAGCACTTGGGTCTCATCTTCTGCCTGCCGCGAAACAATTCAGCCTGGGATATCATTTGGCCTCTCATCCTGGCACATGAAAGAAGCCTGCATAACGGACAAAGCATGACAGAAATGAGGAAATGAAATGAGAGCGTTGATGGAAACAAAACTAGAACGTGTGCCATTAGGTAGGATATTTTGCTTTGGAGGTGAGTCTGCTGGAAAATTACTGCCCGCGTGGAGTCACCATTGGCCTTGGGCTGTGCAGGAGCAGTATAAAAGTGGGCCCTTCTCCTCACTCTCTCATCCACTCCTCTCACCTCCAACTCCTTTGGAACAAGGTGAGTGTGAAGCCCTTTCCCTCCTCCTTTTCCTACACTTCTTTCTCTGGGATTTCGTAGCACATACCTTCTCTATTTTCCTGTGCTGTGTCTCGGAACTTCTTGTAATGGGAGAGGGAAGGGGGCAGAAGGTGTGGCACGGAGGGAGGTTGGGGCTAGGCTGAGGTGCCTCCTGAACCGCGGGCTAGGCAGGGACATGCCTGGGTTTAGTCGTTCTTGGCAGAGTTCTTTTAGGATGCGGGGAAGGAGAAAGCCCTGGACCTCTCTCCACCTCTGGCTCTCATCTCCAGCATGTGGTTTTGCCCCCGTGTGTTGAGGAGACAGGCTGCTCCTCACCCAGCCCTCAGGCTCTGCTTCCCTCTGCCCTCTCTCCCAGGTGCACCTCCAGCCCCAGGACATGTCCTGCTACAGCCCGTGCCTGCCCTGCCAGCCCTGTGGCCCGACCCCGCTGGCCAACAGCTGCAATGAGCCCTGTGTCAGGCAGTGCCAGGACTCCACCGTCGTCATCCAGCCCTCCCCCGTGGTGGTGACCCTGCCCGGCCCCATCCTCAGCTCCTTCCCACAGAACACCGCTGTTGGAAACTCCACCTCCGCTGCCGTTGGCAGCATCCTCAGCTCTGCGGGAGTGCCCATCTCCTCCGGGGGCTATGGCCTCTCCGGCCTCTCTGGCTTGGGCAGCCGCTACTGCGGCACAAGGTGCCCCCCCTGCTAAAGCTGTTGCCTGTACTGAGGCTTCCACTTGGATGGACCTCGTTTCCCTCTTTTGACTCATTAAAGTTCTGCTGCATCCCAGCCTATGCCTCTGTGTCATCCTTTCACCGCAGACGCTCTCCTAAGGTGCCCAGGGAGACGTATGTTGCTGAGGGGTGGTTATTGGGAGGAGGGCGTTGGGGATGATTTTGCGGTGATTGTCAACACAGGCTTGCATTGAGTATGCTTAGTCATGCATCAGGTGATCCTCTAGTTTCTAAATTTGTCTGCCTTTTTGGGTCGGGAGTGACTTACCCCACATGGATCACTACCATCCCCTTTGTTATGCACACCTTTTCTTTTTCCTGGATAAGCTTAACATTGTGATGGAAGTTGTCAGGAGGGAATGTGGTATTGAGAAGAAACAAGCACTAGCTTCTGAGGAGAGGCCAGGGGAACCCATCCTAACCATGGCATTCTCAAAGGGAGTAACGTAGTGCAGTGGGCTGCCTTACTGTAGAACCATAATACCAAAGATCATAGAATGGTTTGGATTGGAAGAGACCTTTAAAGACCATCCAGTCCAACCCCGCCGCCTTGGCATATAACACCATGCTCAGCAATAAAACTGTGGGCAGTCTTTCCAAAGTAGCTGCTCTTCAGAGACTGGCTGGGCATCGGTGTGCTGGTGTTAGGTTGTGGGTGGTTGCCTTGTAATACATTTTTTTTGTTCTCTGTTTTGCCTTCCCGTCTTCGATTGTCCTGATCATGACCCAAGGGTATTTCCCTCTCTTGATATTCCCATTCTCCCCCTACCCGACTGGGACAGCAGATCAGCAGAAGAGCTGGTGGGTGCTTAGTGCTCAGAAACACACTAGAAAGGCCCACAGGTCCTTGCCCTGCTCCTTCCCTGTCTGTGCCCAGGGATTCCTGGGAATGTGTCTGGGGAAAAGGAGCAGGGAGAGACTCAGGGCCGGAAGAGAGGCAGCAGGAGTGGACTGAGTGTCTCAAGGGGCTGTCCAGGAGCTCTCCAAAGCAACGTGGTGACCAGCAGCAAAGGCTGCAGAGAGGCTTGCAGCTGAGGAAGGGGAGCTGCTGAGCTGCTGCAGCGCAGAGCTGGGTAAGATGACACGTGTCCACCCAGAGCCTTGAATGGCAGCTGGCTTGGTAGCAAGCAGCCCTGTCTCCCCACAAGAGGGAATCCTTCAGTCCATGACAAGCAGCAGCGCAGAAGCAGGTCCAGGAAAAGGTGCTTTTGCGGTAACCCCATCAAAACCGCTCCAGACACCGAGGACTGTCCTCAACATGCTGGGCTACATAAGTAGGGGTGTAGCCAGGAGGTCAATGGGAGCAATGACCCCACTCTGCTCAGCCCTTCCCTGATGGCATGTAGAACGCGGTGTTGAGTTTTAGGCTCTAATGCAAGAAAGAACTCGACCGAGCGGAGGAAGTTCAACAGAGGGTGGGTATGATGTGAGAGGAGGCAGGATCACTTCCTTGGGAAGGAGAGGCTGAGGGCACGGCACTTTCTGAGCATGAAGAAGAGAAGCCCTGGTACAAGACCTAAAATCACTGGAAGAGCTCTGGTCACTGAAAGGTGTTGGGTCATCAACACATCAGGGTTAGAGGGACGGGGCGCTAGGAAGGGCCTTCGAGCTGTTGCCCCGAGGCATGCTGGGGATGCTGGGGATGCTGCATCACAGTCAAAGTCTTACAGAGACGAGCCAGGGGCTCCTGAGATAGTCCAAGTCAGCAGGGAAACAGGCGTGAAACACCCCAAGGGGTGCTCCCCTAAGGAGGCGTCACAGCCAACAGCCCGGCTGAAGTGTCTCTACACAAATGCACGCAGCATGGGCAGCAAACAGGAGGAGCTGGAAGCCACCGCGCTGCTGGAAAGCTACAACAGTGGCCATTACTGAAACCTGGTGGGATGAATCCTATGCCTGGAACGTGGCTATGGATGGCTACAAACTGTTCTGAAGGGACAGGTGAGGAAGGAGGGGCGGAGGTGTTGCCCTCTGTGCTAAGGAATGGGTAGAGCATGAAGAGATGTCCCCAAAGAATAGGCAAGAGGAAGTCACAAGCCTATGGGTAGGAATTAGAGACCGAGGCAACAAGGGGAACCTTGAGGTCGGTGTCTACTACAGGCCGCCTGATCAAGCGGAACCTGCTGATGTAGCCTTCTTCCTCCAACTTCAGGAGGCATCGCGCTCCAAGGCTCTCGTCCTGCTGGGGGATTTCAACCAGCCCGACATCTGCGGGAAAAGTAAGATGGCGAGCTGTAGATGATCCAGGAGGTTCCTGGATTGCCTCGACGATAACTTCCTAAGACAGGAAATTAACAGCCCTACCCGAGGGGATGTGATACTGGACCTCATAGTCACCAATGCGAGTGAGCTCATCGGGGATGTCAAGACTGGAGGCAGCCTGGGCTGCAGTGACCACGCACTGGTGGAGTTCACAGTCCTAAGGGATACGTGTCAGATAAGGAGCGTAGTCAGGGCCCTGAATTTTTGGAAAGCAAACCTCCGGCTCTTCAAGGAGTTAGTGAATAGGACCCCCTGGGAAACGGCCCTCAGGGACAAGGTGGGCAGAAGAGAGCTGGCAGATCTTCGAGGACACTTTCCATAGAGCACAAGAGCTCTCGATCCCCGTGTGTAAGAAATCGTGTAGGAAAGGGTATGGCTCAGCCGGTATGGCTGAGCTGGGACCTGTTGGTCAAACTGAAAGGCAAGAAGGAACTGCACAGGCAGTTCAAGCAGCACCAGGTGTCCTGGGAAGAGTATAGGGATGCTGCCCGGTTATGTAGGGATGAAGTCAGGAAGGCGAAGGCGCGGCTGGAGCTGATATTGGCAAGTGATGCTATGAATAATAAGAAGGGCTTCTACAGGTATGTCAAGCGGAAGAGGAAGGTTTAAAGAAAGCATAACCTCCCTGATGACCAAGAACGGCAAACTGGTAACAATAGATGAGGAGGAGGTTGAGGTTCTCAACAACTTTTTTGCCTCAGTCTTCACTGCCAGCCTCTCTCCTCACGCCTCCCGAGTTGAAGGACCGCAAGACGGGGACCTGGGGGACAAAGTCCCTCCCACTGTAAGTGAAGAAAAGGTTCGTGACCACTTCAGGAACCTGAAGATACACACGTCTATGGGACCTGATGAGGTGCGCTCCAGAGTCCTGAGGGGATTGGCTGATGTAGTTGCCAAGCCACTCTCCATGATATTTGAAAAGTCACGGCAGTCAGGAGAAGTCCCTGGCGACTGGAAAAAGGGAAACATCGCACCCATTTTTAAAAAGAGTGGAAAGGAGGACCCTGGGAACTAGCGCCCTGTGAGTCTCGCCTCTGTGCCTGGGAAAAGATCACTGGAAAAGATCACGGATCTCTGGAAGAGATCCGCCTAGAAGCTTTGCTAAAGCCCATGGGGGACAGGGAGGTGATTTGAGACAGCCAGCATGGCTTCATCAGGGGCAAGTCCTGCCTGACCAACCTCGTGGCTTTCTACAATGGAGTGACTGCATCAGTGGACAAGGGAAGAGCAACGGATACCATCTATTTGGACTTCTGCAAGGCCTTTGACACACATCGCCCATAACATCCTTCTCTCTAAGTTGGAGAGATCTGGATTTGATGGATGGACTATTTGGTGGATAAGGAACTGTCTGGATGGTCGCATCCAGAGGGTGGTGGTGAAGGGCTCGATGTCCAGATGGAGAGGGGTGACAAGTGGTGTCCCTCAGGGATCCGTACTGGGACCGGTGCTGTTCAATATCTTCATGAATGACATAGACGGTGGGATCAAGTGCACCCTCAGGAAGTTTGCAGATGACAGCAAGCTGAGTGGTGAGGTTGACATGCCAGAGGGACGGGATGTCATCCAGAAGGACCTGGACGAGCTAGAGAGGTGGGCCCGTGCAAACCTCATGAAGTTCAACAAGGCCAAGTGCAAGGTCCTACACTTGGGTCGGGGCAGTCCTCGTTATCAATACAGGCTGGGGGAAGATGTGATGGAGAGCAGCCCTTTGGAAAAGGATGTGGGGTTACTGGTGGATGAGAAGCTGGACGTGAGCCAACGACGTGTGCTTGCAGTCCAGGAGGCCAATCGCATCCTGGGCTGCATCAAAAGAAGCGGGGCCAGCAGATTGAGAGAGGTGATTCTCCCCCTCTACTCTGCTCTGGTGAGACCCCACCTGGAGTACTGTGTCCAGCTCTGGAGTCCTCAGCACAAGAAGGACGTGGACCTGTTGGAACGGGGCTAGAGGAGGCCACGAAGATGATCCGAGGGCTGGAGCCCTCTGCTGTGAGGACAGGCTGAGAGAGTTGGGGTTGTTCTGCGTAGAGAAGAGAAGGCTCTGGGGAGACCTTATAGCGCCCTTCCAGTACCTGAAGGGGGCCTACGGGAAAGCTGGGGAGGGGCTGTTTGCAAGGGCATGTAGCGATAGGACGAGGGGCAATGGTTTTAAACTAGAGCAGGGCAGGTTTAGATGAGCCATGAGGAAGAAGTTCTTTACAGTGAGAGTGGTGAGACACTGGCCCAGGTTGCCCAGAGAGGGGGTGGAGGCCCCATGCCTGGAGACATTCAGGGCCAGGCTGGATGAGGCTCTGAGCGACCTGATCTAGTTACAGATGTCCCTGCTCACTGCAGGGGGGTTGGACTAGGTGGCCTTTAGAGGTCTCTTCCAACCCAACACATTCTATGGTTCTACGATTTGATCCAGCCCCAGATTGGCAGCGAAGATCAGAAAGCAGAGTGTCACAAAATGCACGACCCAGGACAGTCAAAGCAATCCTATGTTAAGAGTCACTGAAGAAAAACCTTCTCCAACAACTCCCTCCCCAGACCACCCCTTAGCAACATCCATCTCCCTGTGAATCTTGGGAGAGTGCTGCAGAGAAAAGGATGACACAAAGGCGTGGACTGGGATGCAGCGGAAGTTTATTGGGTTAAAAGAAGGAGATGAGGTCAATCCGAGTGGAGGCCCAAGTATAGAAAGCACAAGGGGCTGTGGCCGAGGCCCCGCAAGGTGTCGATCTGCCTGTCCCAGAGAGGGAGCAGGGCCAGCAGGTCCTCCCTAGGCTGGCTCTGTGGGGCTCACAGCCCAGGGCAGCACAAAAGAACACGGAGACGGGAGGCAAAGGAGAGAGTGGAAGAGGGGAAAGGCAGGCATGGGCTGTGCTTTCTGAGAGCCCAGGCTGGCCCCGTCCTAATGCAAGGGGTGTTGGGGTTGCTCAGCCCCTCTGAAAGCAACAGCACGATGCTCCGTCTCCAGTCTGGTACCCCAGACTGGTACCAGTCTGGGTCCCTGGGGACCTTCCCAGGTCCATCGCCAGCAGCTTTAGCAGGGCAGGCACCTTGTGCCACAGTAGCGGCTGCCCAAGCCAGAGAGGCCGGAGAGGCCATATCCCCCGGAGGAGATGGGCACTCCCGCAGAGCTGAGGACGCTGCCAACAGCAGCGGAGGTGGAGTTTCCAACAGCGGTGTTCTGTGGGAAGGAGCTGAGGATGGGGCCGGGCAGGGTCACCACCACGGGGGAGGGCTGGATGACGACGGTGGAGTCCTGGCACTGCCTGACACAGGGCTCATTGCAGCTGTTGGCCAGCGGGGTCGGGCCGCAGGGCCGGCAGGGCTGGCATGGCAGGCACGGGCTGTAGCAGGACATGTCTTGGATCTGGAGGTGCACCTGGGAGAGAGGGCAGACGCAAACTATGCCAGAAGGGTGGCTGAAGAGCAGCCTGTCACCCCACAAAGACAAAACCCTATCCCTCAGCCCAAAAGAGGCCTACAAACAGTGACCATGCCCAAGGAGGTCCACACCTAGCCCATAGCTCAGGAGACACCTCAGCAAAGCCCCTTGACTCCCTCCATGGCACACCCGCTCCCTTCCCTCTCACATGGCAAGCGGCCTCAAGACCCAGCATACGACAGAGAGGCAGGTATGGGCTGAGAAATTCCAAAATAGGAGGAGGAGGACGAGGAAGACAAGAATGGGCTCCAAACTCACCCTAATCCCAACTAGATAGAGGTGAGAGTGGTGGATGAGAGAGTGGGGAGAAGGGCCCGCTTTTATACTGCTCCTGCACCGCCCCAGGCCGAAAGTCACTGCACGCAGGCCCTAATTTTCCAACAGACTCACCTCCAAAGCAAAATATGCTACCTAATGGCACAGGTTCTGTTTTGGTTTCTGTCAACATTGTCATTTCATTTCCTCATTTCTGACATGACCATCAGGCTGCGGAGGCTCTTTTGAAGTATTGGGATGAGCGGCCCAAGGATATCCAGGGCAGGATCATGTCAGCACAGGCAGAAGACGTTCCCCCAAGTGCTGGCGGTCTCTGTGCAGATAGGAGACGTGAGCCTGGGGAAACCGGGTGAGGTTGTTTTCAACCCTTTATGCAGGGAGGTGCACATGTCCTCCACCAATGCAGTCCTCCCCTGGGTGCCCAAAGGCTCCTGTGACTGTGGACATGCCACATCCTTCTCCCTCTCTGCCTGCCTTCCTGCTCACTCCAGCAGTCACTGGTCATTGCCTCTGTAGGCAGGTGGGCTGCGCCTCTGATTTCTGATGCCTTTGCCTCATGAAAGCTTCACCTTCCTGGAGACATTGATTTCTTTGGTAAAGCCACCTGCTCTTGTGGCAGTTCCTGGGGGTCCCCAAACAATGCCTTCACCAGGCTTGTGGAAGGAAAATGTAGCGCTCCCAAAAGCCCTGATTACTCAACAATCTCTGTAGAGTCACCTCTCACGGTCAGAGGGGTGTTTTGGGCTTGGGACAGCACCCACTCTCCTCACACCAACATGCACTTTGGCTGTACGCTTTGGACTTTGACCTGTGTGACACACAAAGGCCTGGCCACTTTTCCAATACATGCTGACCACCCTGCAAGCCCCTCGAGCTGTGGGAGTGCTGTCAGGAAGGTCAGGCTGAGGCCGATGGCAGTTGGGGCTGCCTGGAGCTGTGTGTCTGGGCACAGCCCAGTGCTTGGTGACGGTTTTCCTGGGGCAGGAACAGAGCTGCCCTGGCTGGAGGGAAAAACAGGCCTGTGTGTGACACAAGCCTGCAGGCAGCACGCACTCCTGGCTTGTCGTCACACCAAAAGGCTGACACACGGCCAATGCACAATTAGAGTGTGACTCGCCATGGGTAGGGAGAGTCTGTCCCAGGAAGCTTGCCTGCTGAAGGCTTTCCCTTGCCCTCCTGGGACGTGTCCCAGCTGCCCCCACGCCTGCAGGGCAGGGAAGTGCATCACCTTTTTGATGTAGTCTGAGAGCTGTTTTTGAACACAGGGCCATTCTCATCCCGTCCCCTCCCTGGGCATCCTCAGGCACGTGCCACTTCAGGGTCCTGTCCGGCCTTGCTTGCTGGCGAGTTGGGGCCTCTGCCATGGTGCTGGGTTGTGCTCCAAGCTGACGAGTCCCTTGGGGCATGGGAAAGGAGGCATGGTGAAGCCCTAGTGCCGGGAGAAGATGCATCGCCTGGGACCCAGGGATGAGCCCCAGCTGGTGGGGAGCTGCTTTCTGCAAGCCTTTCTTTTCCTCTCCAGAGCATTCAGGACAGCTCCTCACCACGGCCCGGTCTCTTTGTCCAGGAAGAGGAGGCCTGTGCATCCCTTCCCTTTCACCCTGCAAGTCTCTCTCCATCGCTGACCCTGTGCCAGGGGGCAGATCTACCCAGAGGAGATTCTTCCCTGCCAGGTGCAGGTCCATTTGTGCTTGCCATGAGGCTCCTGTGGCCCTGTCCTCCATGTGGTCTAGGTCTCCCTAAAATGCATTCCTGTTATGGAGCACATCCACTGGCTTGTATAGGTCAACCTTTCTCAGGCGTTCATTGATTTGATGCCCACCCATTACCGGGAGGCTACCCCTCCTTTCTTCAACTCTTTCAGAGGGCCCTGTGGCCTGGGAGACCTTGTAGGTGAATATTGAGAGACAGAAGACATTGACTCCCCCAGCCCGCTGTCTGTCAGCTTTCAGGAAATCTTCTGTCCCAGACAGCAGTTGGCACACATTTCCTCCGCTGGTCTTCGGCTACTCTTGTACAGGTCGATGTTGCTCCTGATGCTTGTTGCCTGTTTCTCTGGATGCCCCTTGCATCACTCAAGGCAGGGTGAGGTTTGTCTTACCTAACAGCATCCCAGCATGCCTAGGAATTATTACCCAATTCCTTCTTTGCAGCTCGTTGCTTCTTCCGACTCCAGGATGCTGCCTTTTGATGTTGGTGACCTGCCTTGAGTATTCTACTTAGCCAAAGACGGTCTGCTGAGCCGTCTGTTTGTTGTCCTGAGTATTGGACTGCATCCTTCTTGTTCTTGGACCATGAGGTGCCTAAGGTGCTGCCAGCTTTTCTGAGCTCCTTTCTGGTTCACAGCTGCCTCCATGGCATCTTCCATACCAGCTTCCTCACTAGGCCAAATCAGCATGCCTGAAACCCAGGGGCTCTACACTGCTACTCGCTTTCCTTCCTGCCATCAAGTCTTGAACTCCAGTGTTTTTCAGATGCAACAACCAAGGCTGCCTTGGTTCCAATGTTCCCTTTTGCCCGTGACAGAATTGCAGGATCCTTGAGGTTGGAAGGGACCTCTGGAGATCCTCTAGTCCAACCGTTCAGGGTCAAGTCCTGTCAAGCTCTGAATACCTACAAGGATGGAGAAGTCACAACTTGTCCAGGCAACACCAGCCGTTGCTTGAGCACCTTCGCGCTATGTAATTTCCCATATTTCAATAAGCACCTATTATGGACCTCCTTTCTCTTCACTGGATAGGACTCAGGGCAGTCTGGCTCTGTGTTCTTGATACCTCCTATCAGCTCTTTTACCTGTTGCTATGAGGTGTGCCCTTGGGCCTTCTGTACTACAGGGTGAACAGCCCTACCTCTTGCAGCCCATCCTGCCTCAGGGGCTCCAGTCAGTTCACGGGCTCCGTGTCCCTATGCTGGGCTTGTGCCAGTGCCTCTCTTCTAGTGTAGCGTCACGAACTGGACACTGTTCTTGGTAATTGTCATCTCAGCAGTGCTGAGCAGAGAAGAGGGACCACCTTCCATGATCTGATAGAAACTGCCTTCCTAATGCAGCCCAGGATGGTGTTGGATGCCCTTTCCACATGGGTGCAGGGCTTCCTCATGGTGTCCACTGTGCCCACATCCTCTGCTGCAAAGCTGTTTGGAAAGTCTTCCTCCCCCACTGTAGGACTTTGCATTTAGGGGTTAAACACTACTGGCCCCAGGCTGGACCCCTAACACACACCAGGAGTCAGTGGCCACCAGATGGACCTTGTGACACTCATCACAACCCTTGGAGTCCAGCAGCCATCCCAGATTTCCGTCCCCTGCACTGCCCTCTTCCCTAGCCTGTAGTTTCTCTGTTGGTTTGTAATCATTGTCAGAGCAGACAACATCAAAAGCCTTGTTTAGATGAGGTTAACATTTGCTGCACTGCCCTCACCCACCGGAGGCAGGCACGCCATCAAAGGAGGCCGTGAGGTTGGTCAGGTCTGCTTTCCCCTCCGTAAATCCATGCTGACCACTCACAATCACCTTCTTGTTTTTTCCCGTGGGAAAATGGCTTCCAGGATGATTTGCTCCATCACCTCTGCAGGGACTGAGGTGAGGCTGACCGTCCTGTCGTACCCTGGCTCTCCCTTCATGCCCTTCCTGAAGACAGGAGGCCCATTGGCCCTTCTTCCACTTCTCAGATGCATTCCCTGACAGCTGTGACATTCAAAGGGAGTTCAGAGCGGCCATGTAGTGACAACAACCAATTCCCTCAGGTGCATGGCATCAGGTTGCTTGCACTCATGTCAATCCAATCTGTTTAAATGTTCCCACACCCGATCCTCCTCCACTGCAGCTATGTCTTTCCTGCTCCAGACTTTCTGAGGAATGTCAGGAGGCTGATCTTTCACCAGCAAATCCTGCCAGTAAAGACCAAGGCCAAGACCCTTTGGAGTACCTTCGCCTTGCATGCTATCCCTGTCCCCCCTGAATCTACCCCATTCAGTGCTGGGGCTGCCTTTGGCCAACTCTCACTCTGACCTACCTGGAAGAAGACCTTGTTTCCCTCCACGTGCTTTGTCTGATTCAGTGCCAGGTGGACCCCACCAGCCCTTAGGAGGCATCTTGAGCCTGCACTGACATGACCGGGACCTGGAGATCATTGGGCCTCTCATCTCAGAACATGAAAGGAGCCTGCATGGCAGACCAGGCATGCCAGAAATGAGGAAATGTAATGGAAGTGTTGAGGGAAACCAAAACACAACGTGTGCCATTAGGTAGCATATTTTGCTTTGGAGATGAGTCTGTTGTAAAATTACTGCGTGCGTACAGTGACAGTGGGCAGTGCAGGAGCAGTATAAAAGCGGGCCCTTCTCAGTCTGTCATCCACTCCTCTTGCCTATTTCTCCTTGGGAACGAGGTGAGTCTGACACCCTTTCTCCTCTTTCTCCTCCGCATCCTCATCCTCCTCTGGGATTTCTCAGCACGTACCTGCCCCTTCATCCTAGACTGCTCATGGGGCTGCTTGTCATGGGAGAGGAAAGGGATGGAGTTGTGGCACGGAGAGAGGCTGGGTTTGCGGACCTCACACTCAGGAGGTGTCTTCTGACCTGTGTGGTATATGGAGACTTCTCTGGGCTCAGTCACTGGTGGCAGGGCACTTGTGGGCCATAGGGAAGAAGAAGCTGGTGTGCCTCCCTACACAGCTTCAAGTTCTCATTTCCAGCTCATGTCTTGCCTCCCTTGTGGTGGCGTGACAGTCTGCTCTTTACCCACCCCTCAGGCTCTTCTTCTCCCTTCAGTCTACTCCAGCTGCACCTCCAGATCCAAGACATGTCCTGCTACAGCCCGTGCCTGCCATGCCAGCCCTGCCAGCCCTGTGGCCCGACCCCGCTGGCCAACAGCTGCAATGAGCCCTGTGTCAGGCAGTGCCAGGACTCCACCGTCGTCATCGAGCCCTCCCCTGTGGTGGTGACCCTGCCCGGCCCCATCCTCAGCTCCTTCCCGCAGAACACCGCTGTTGGAAACTCCACCTCCGCTGCCGTTGGCAGCATCCTCAGCTCTGCGGGAGTGCCCATCTCCTCCGGGGGCTATGGCCTCTCCGGCCTCTCTGGCTTGGGCAGCCGCTACTGCGGCACAAGGTGCCCCCCCTGCTAAAGCTGCTGGCGGTGGCCCTGGAGAAGGGCCCCAGGGACCCAGAAGAAGGTTCAGAATTGGGGAGGGAGCATCGTGTTGTTGCTTTCAGAAGGGCTGAGAAAACCCAACACCCCTTGCATTAGGACGGGGCCAGCCTGGGCTCTCAGAAAGCACAGCCCATGCCTGCCTTTCCCCTCTTCCACTCTCTCCTTTGCCTCCCGTCTCCGTGTTCTCTTGTGCTGCCCTGGGCTGTGAGCCCCACAGAGCCAGCCTAGGGAGGACCTGCTGGCCCTGCTCCCTCTCTGGGACAGGCAGGTGGACACCTGGTGGGATCTCCACCACAGCAATGGGACACACACTCTTGAATGCCCCTGGTTCTCCCCGCACTGGGGCCTCCACTCGGATTGACCTCATCTCCTTCTTTTAACCCAATAAACTTCCGCTGCATCCCAGTCCACGCCTCTGTGTCATCCTTTCCCCAGCAGATGCTCTCCCAAGATGCCCAGGGAGACATACATGGTTTAGGGGTGGTTCTGGGAGGGAGTTGTTGGGGATAGTTGTGCAGCGATTGTCAACACAGGCTTGCATTGCATTTCCTTTCTCATGCATCAGGTGGTCCTCCAGTTTCTAAATTTGTCTGCCTTCTTGGGTCGGGATAGAATCACTCTATCTAGATCAGTGACTGCCATCCACTTTGTTGTGCACACTTTTTCTTTTTCCTCAGAAAGCTCAACATAGTGATGCAAGTCATCAGGGGGAAATCTGGTACTGAGAAGACACAGGCACTAGCTTCCCAGGAGATGCCAGGAGAACCCATCCTAACCACAGCATTCTCAGAGGGAGGGACACAGAACAGAGGGCTGCCTTTGCATAGAACCATAGTATAGAATCAGAGAGTGGTTTGGATTGGAAGAGAACTTTAAAGATCATGTAGTTCAACCCTCCTGCCGTGGGTAGGGACATCTATCACTGAATCATGTTATTCAAAGCTCCATCGATCCTGACCTTGAACACTTCAATGATGCGTCATCCCATCATTCCCTGGGCAACATTTTCCAGTGCTTTGCTGCCTACATCATAATAAATTTCTTCCTTATGTCCAATCTACATCTACCCTATTTCAATTTTAAACTGACACTTGTTGCCCTATCTCTACAGGACTTGATAAAAAGTCTCTCTACTTCCTTATAAGTCCCCTTTACATATTGAAAGACAGCAACAAGGTCTCCCCAGAGCCTTCTCTTCTCTAAGCTGAACAACGCCAACCCCCTTCTCCTCTAAAGCTTTTCTTCATAGGAGAGCTGTTACAGCCCTCTGATCCATTCTGCAGCCCTTCTCTGGACGTGCTCTAACAGGTCCATCGCTTTTTTGTACTGGGCACTCGAGACTGGGTGCAGTACTCCTGATGGGGTCTAATGAGAGAAGACTGGAAGCAGAGAATCACCTCCCTCAACCTGCTGGCCGTGCTTCTTTCGATGCATCCCAGGGTACGATTGGCATTATGGGCTCCAGCCGCGCCTTGGCCTTCCTGACTTCATCCCTACATAACCGGGCAGCATCCCTATACTCTTCCCAGGACACCTGGTGCTGCTTGAACTGCCTGTGCAGTTCCTTCTTGCCTTTCAGTTTGACCAACAGGTCCCAGCTCAGCCATACCGGTCTCCTCCCTTTCCTACACGATTTCTTACACACGGGGATCGAGAGCTCTTGTGCTCTATGGAAAGTGTCCTTGAAGATCTGCCAGCTCTCTTCTGCCCACCTTGTCCCTGAGGGCCGTTTCCCAGGGGGTCCTATTCACTAACTCCTTGAAGAGCCGGAGGTTTGCTTTTCAAAAATTCAGGGCCCTGACTACGCTCCTTATCTGACACGTATCCCTTAGGACTGTGAACTCCACCAGTGCGTGGTCACTGCAGCCCAGGCTGCCTCCAGTCTTGACATCCCCGATGAGCTCACTCGCACTGGTGACTATGAGGTCCAGTATGGCATCCCCTCGCGTAGGGCTGTCAATTTCCTGTCTTAGGAAGTTATCGTCGAGGCAATCCAGGAACCTCCTGGATCATCTACAGCTCGCCATCTTACTTTTCCCGCAGATGTCGGGCTGGTTGAAATCCCCCAGCAGGACGAGAGCCTTGGAGCGCAATGCCTCTGTAGTTGGAGGAAGAAGGCTACATCAGCAGGTTCCGCTTGATCAGGCGGCCTGTAGTAGACACCGACCACAAGGTTCCCCTTGTTGCCTCGGTCTCTAATTCCTACCCATAAGCTTGTGACTTCCTCTTGCCTATTCTTTGGGGACATCTCTTCATGCTCTACCCATTCCTTAGCACAGAGGACAACACCTCCGCCCCTCCTTCCTCACCTGTCCCTTCGGAACAGTTTGTAGCCATCCATAGCCACGTTCCAGGCATAGGATTCATCCCACCAGGTTTCAGTAATGGCCACTCTGTTGTAGCTTTCCAGCAGCGCGGTGGCTTCCAGCTCCTCCTGTTTGCTGCCCATGCTGCGTGCATTTGTGTAGAGACACTTCAGCCGGGCTGTTGGCTGTGACGCCTCCTTAGGGGAGCACCCCTTGGGGTGTTTCACGCCTGTTTCCCTGCTGACTTGGACTATCTCAGGAGCCCCTGGCTCGTCTCTGTAAGACTTTGACTGTGATGCAGCATCCCCAACATCCCCAGCATGCCTCGGGGCAACAGCTCGAAGACCCTTCCTAGCACCCCGTCTCTCCAACCTTGATGTGGTGTCCCACTGCCTGTCACAGACCCCTGCACAACATCTCTCTCCCAGGGCATCTTCTGAGACCATCTGCACACAAAAGGAGGACACAAAGGCATAGCCTGGAATACAGCGGAATTTTATTGAGTTATGAGGAATATGAGGTCACTCTGAGTGGATTTCCCAGTGCAGGGAACAACAGGGCCGAAAAGAGACTGTGCCCCATGGCTGCGGTGATGATCAAAACAGGTGTCCAGCCTGCCCCAGAGAGGGAGCAGGGCCAGCAGGTCCTCCCTAGGCTGGCTCTGTGGGGCTCACAGCCCAGGGCAGCACAAGAGAACAAAAACATGGGATGGAAAGCAGAGAGTGGAAGAGGGGAAAGGCAGGCATGGGCTGTGCTTTCTGAGAGCCCAGGCTGGCCCCGTCCTAATGCAAGGGGTGTTGGGGTTGCTCAGCCCCTCTGATAAGTTCGTCCCCAGTCCGGTACCTTGTTCTGGGTCCCAGGGCGCCTTCCCGGGCCATCACCAGCAGCTTTAGCAGGGCAGGCACCTTGTGCCACAGTAGCGGCTGCCCAAGCCAGAGAGGCCGGAGAGGCCATAGCCCCCGGAGGAGATGGGCACTCCCGCAGAGCTGAGGACGCTGCCAACGGCAGCGGAGGTGGAGTTTCCAACAGCGGTGTTCTGTGGGAAGGAGCTGAGGATGGGGCCGGGCAGGGTCACCACCACGGGGGAGGGCTGGATGACGACAGTGGAGTCCTGGCACTGCCTGACACAGGGCTCATTGCAGCTGTTGGCCAGCGGGGTCGGGCCACAGGGCTGGCATGGCAGGCACGGGCTGTAGCAGGACATGTCTTGGGGCTGGAGGTGCACCTGGGACCGAGGGCAGGAGAAAGCAGAGCCTGAGGGGTGGGTGAGGAGCACCCTGTCATGTCACCACAAGGGAGGCAAGACATGAGTTGGAGACGAGAGCTGGCGGTGTTATAGAGAGGCTCACGTTCTTCTATTTTGTCTCAGTCAAAAGAGTCCTGCCAAGAGTGACCGAGCACAGGGATGTCCCTGCCTACCCCATAGCTCACAATACATTTCATCCAAGCCCTAGCCTCTCTCTGTGCCACGTCATCTACCCCCTTCCCACTCCCATGAGAAGCTACTCCAACACCCAGCATACGATAAAAGATCAGGTACGCAAGATACACTGGAAGAATATAAGGAGGAAGAGAACGGGCTGAGGACTCACCTTATTCCAAAGGAGACGGAGGTGAAAGGAGTGGATGAGAGAGTGAAGGGCCTGCTTTTATACAGCTCCTGCATTGTCCCAGGCTCACAGTCACTGCACACGGGCAGTAATTTTCCAACAGACTTAGCTCCAAAGCACTATGGGCTACCAAATGGCAGAGGTTGTGTTTTGGTTCCATCGATTCTGTCATTTAATTTCTTCATTTCTGACATTCTTCGTCTGCCTTGCAGGCTCCTTTCATTACCGGGATGAGTCACACAAGGATAGCCTGAGCAGGACTGTGTCAGTTTTGGTAATTTGGGCTTTCCTGGGAAGGAACACATCCATACAGGCAGAAGACTGTGCTGGAGGGGTCCCGTGCAGGCAGGGGAAGTTGGCTTGGGGCAGTGAAGTGCGACTGTTAGCAACTCCTTTTTCAGGAAGAGGCCCAGCTCTGCCCCATGCAACACACGTCAGCAGAGCACTCAAAGGCTCCTCTTCCTTAAGGACATGCCATGTGCTTCTCTCTCCTCCCTCTCTCACAGCTTGCTCCAGCGGTCACTAGCTGTGGTGTCTCTGTGTAGCCAGGTTGTGCCAAGCCAGCTGTCTTCCTCTTGCTGCCTTTTGCTCTGGAGACAACATTTTCCAGGCTGTCTGAGTATGCTGAGTTTGGGTGAGGAAAGCCAAAGCCCACCTGGCATTGAATCGCGTAACGCATGGGCAGGTAAACACAAAAATCTTCTTTGAGGCACATCAGCAGCAAAAGTGAGGCTTGGTCAAAGGCAGCTGCGGTGCTGGATGGGGAAGATTCCTGGAGGACAGGGGTTAAATGCAAGTTGGAGAAAGTCAAAAGGTTCTTGGCCTTGGCCTTGCTCTGGGAGGATTTGCTCTTGAGAGATCAGGGTCCTCAGCAAGTCCGGAGCACAACGCACTTATCCTCAGTAGGGCAGGATCAGGTGTGGGAACATTTAAACAGATTGGACTGACATGAGTGTATGTGACCTGCCACCATGCTCCCAAGGGAGTTGGTTGGTGTTGCTACAAGGCCGCTCTCAACTCTTTTTGAAAGTCCCAGTAGTCAGGGAATGCATCTGAGGAGTGGAGGAAAGGCCTCGTGTCTTAAGGAAGGGCATTAAGGACGAGCCAGGGTATGACAGGCCGGTCAGCCTCACCTCAATCCCTGCAGAGGTGATGGAGCAAATCATCCTGGAAGCCCTTTCCCAGGATGAAAGGACAACAAGGTGATTGTGAGGGGTCAGCATGGATTTATGGAGGGAAAAACAGACCTGACCAACCTCACGGCCTCCTTTGATGACGTGCCTGCCTCCGGTGGGTGAGGGCAGTGCAGCAAATGTCGTTGATCTCATCTAAACAAGGCTTTTGATGCTATGTGCTGTAACAATCGTTACAAACCAATGGACAAAATACAGGCTAGGGAAGAGGGCAGTGCAGGGGATTGAAATCTGGGATGGCTGCTGGACTCCGAGGGTTGTGATGAGTGTCACAAGGTCCATCTGGTGGCCACTGACTCCTGGTGTGTGTTAGGGGTCCAGTCTGGGACCAGTCATGTTTAACCCCTTAATGCAAAGTCCTAAAGTGGGGGAGGAAGAATTGAATGGAATAATCGAATCATAGAATAGGTTGGGTTAGAAGGGACCTCTAAAGGCCGTCTAGTCCAGCCTCACCTGCAATGAGCAGGGACATCTTCAACTAGATCACGTTGCTCAGAGCCCCTTCCAACCTGACCTTGAATGTAAGCAGGTGTGCGAGACGTCTACCACCTCTCTGGGCAACCTGTCCCATTGTTTCACCACCCTCGTTGTAAAAAATTTCTGCCTTATATCTAGTCTAAACCTTCCCTCTTCTAGTTTAAAGCCATTACCCCTTGTCCTATTGTAACAGGCCCTGTTGAGAAGTTTGTCTCCGTCTTTCTTGTAAGCCCCTTTTAAGTATTGAAAAGCCACAATAAGGTCTCCTTGGAGCCTCCTCTTCTCTGGGCTGAGCAACTCCAACTCTCTCAGCCTGTCTTCCTAGGAGAGGGGCTCCAGCCCTCTGATCATCTTCATGGCCCTCCTCTGGACCAACTCCAACAGGTCCACATCCTTCTTGTGCTGAGGACTCCAGCGCCAGACACAGTACTCCAGGTGGGGTCTCTCACCTGGTGATCCCTCTTCCCTGCTCAGCACTGCTGAGATGACAACTGCCAAAAAGAGTGTCCAGTTCATGGCTCCCCAGTACAAAAGAGGCACAACCATACTGGCGCAAGTCCGGCAAAAGGCCACTGAGCCCATGAACCGATTGGAGTCCCTGAGGCTCTAATTTTGGATTGGTTGTGTGTGAGCATTTTTACGTGATTCCAAGCCATGAGTGTGTGCTGTCTGCAGGCCTGTGTCCCACACAAGGTTGAATCCCCTGGCCACCAGGGCGGCTCCATCCATGCCCAGGGAAAACTGCCTCCGAGCGCTGGGCTGTATCCGAGTACAGAGCACTAGGCAGCCCCAACTGACATCAGCCTCAGCATGACCTTCTTGGCAGCACTCCCACAGCTCAGGGAGCTCACAAGACAGAGAGCATGTTTTGGAAAAGTGTCTCCAGCTGGTCAGGGTCCAAACCATGTGGCCAAAGTGCATGTTGGTGTGAGAAGAGTGGGAGGAACAAGGCACTGTCCCGAGCCCCAACACACGCCTCTGGTAGTGAGGAGGCACCTGACTCCACAGGGCGTGTTGAGGAATCACGGGGTCCGGGAGGGCAAAGTTCTTCTTTGTCAAGCCTGCTGAGGGCATTGGTTGGGGACCCCATGAGGCTGCAACGAGAGAGGATGGCTTTACCAAACTGACACAGGCAGGAGAGGATTGCCCTGGTGGGAGGTTATGTGCAACTTCCTGCCAAAGGGGTGGAAAACAACCTCTCCAGATTTCCCCAGACCCATGGCCCCTGCCTGCACAGACCCCTCCAGAACATGGAGCCCATCTTTTGCCCGTGCTTATGTGTTCCTGCCTGGGATATCCCTGGGCCTTTCATCTCAACACTTAAAAGGAACCTCTGAGGCCTGAGGGTCATGTCAGAAATGAGGAAATGAAACAGCAGCGTTGAGGGAAACCAAAACAGAACGTGTGCCATTAGGTAGCATATTTTGCTTTGGAGGTGCGTCTGATGGAAAATTACTGCCCGCATGCAGTGACTGAGCACCTGGGGCAGTGCAGGAGCAGTATAAAAGGGGGCCCTTCTCCTCACTCTCTCATTCACTCCTCTTGCCTCCATCTCTTTTGGAACAAGGTGAGCCTGAAGCCCTATCTCCTCTTCCTCTTCTTCCTCGAGTTTTCTTAGCCCATATTTGCCCATTTCTCCCATGAAGGTTCTTGGAACTGCTTCTCATGGGAGAGTGAAGGGGGCATGGAGAGAGGCTGGGGTTGGGTGAATTGAGATAAGGGCTACACAGTTCTTACTGGACTCGGTCGTTCTTGCTGGGGAATGTGGGCTAATGGGAAAGAGAAATCCGTGGTACTCGCCACACAGCCTACAGCTCTCATCCCCAGTTTGGCTAGGCTTTTGTCCCTCGTGATGGGGTGACAGGCTTCTCCCCACCCAGCCCTCAGGCTCTGCTTCCCCCTGCTCTCATCTCATTCTCCTCACTCTCTCATTCAGTCCTCTCCATGCCCATCTCCTTTGGAAGAAGGTGAGTCTGAAGCCTTATCTCCACCTTTTCCTCTTCCTCTATCCCCTCAGGTTTTCTCAGCCCATGTCTGGCCCTTTTATCCTGTGCTGGGTCATGGAACTGCTTCTCATGGGAGAGTGAAGGGGGCAGACAGCGTTGCATGGGCGAGAGGCTGTGTCTCAGCTGAAGTTAGAGATGAGCTAGGCGGGGACCTCCCTGGGCTTGGTTGCCCTTGGTGGGGAACTTTTGGACTGAAAGGGAAGAGAAGCACATGGCTCTCCCTATAACACCTCCAGCTCCCATCTCCGGCTTGGCTTGGCTTGGCTCCCTCGTGGTGGAATGACAGGCTGCTCCTTATCCACCCCTGATGCTCTACTTCCCCCTGCTCTCTCTCCAGGTGTACCTCCAACCCGAAGACATGTCCTGCTACAGCCCGTGCCTGCCATGCCAGCCCTGCCAGCCCTGTGGCCCGACCCCGCTGGCCAACAGCTGCAATGAGCCCTGTGTCAGGCAGTGCCAGGACTCCACCGTCGTCATCCAGCCCTCCCCCGTGGTGGTGACCCTGCCCGGCCCCATCCTCAGCTCCTTCCCACAGAGCACTGCCGTGGGATCCTCCACCTCCGCTGCCGTTGGCAGCATCCTCAGCTCTGAGGGAGTGCCCATCTCCTCTGGGGGCTATGGCCTCTCTGGCTTGGGCAGCCGCTACTGCGGCACAAGGTGCCCCCCCTGCTAAAGCTGCTGGTGATGGCGCTGGGGGAATGCCCCCAGGGACTCACAAGAAGGTTCAGGACTGGGGACGGAGCATTGTGCTGTTGCTTTCAGAGGGGCTGAGCAACCCCAGCGACCCTTGGAAAAGGACAGGACTTGCCTTGGCACTCAGAAAGTACGGCCCATGCCTGCCTTTCCCCTCTTCCACTCTCTGCTTTCCATCCCATGTCTTTGTTCTCTTGTGCTGCCCTGGGCTGTGAGCCCCACAGAGCCAGCCTAGGGAGGACCTGCTGGCCCTGCTCCCTCTCTGGGACAGGCAGATGGACACCTGGTGGGATAACTTCTATAGGCGTGGGTCACAGTCTCTTTTCTGCCCTTGTTGCTCCCTGCACTGGGGCCTCCACTCAGATTGACCTGGTTTTCCTGTTTTGACTCATTAAAGTTCATCTGCATCCCAGCACATGCCTCTGTGTCATCCTTTTTGCATCCCTGCAAATGCTCTCACAAGGTGCCCAGGGAGAGAGATGGTGCTCAACCATGTTCTGGTATGGAATTGTTGGGCATGGGTATGCAGTGATTGGTAACAGGATTGTATGGGGTCTTCCTGGGATGAAGTTAAGTTTTGCCATATTAGCCGTCCGACTGGTTCTTGTAGTTGCAGCTAGAACGTTGTTGATAATCCCATAAATATTTTGGGGTTTGCAGGCAGTGCTTGCCCAGCAGTAACCCTGTCTCTCCAAAACCCCCTCCGAAAGGCCAGCAGGCTAAGGGTGTGCAAGAGGCTGGGAGGGGACATCGGCAGGGCAGCAGACCTAAACTGACCAATGTGATATTCCATTACATATGACTTCATGGTCAGCAATAGATGCTAATAGAAATGGCTGCGGGTGGGGTGTGGGAGGAGAGGCATTCATTATTAAGGTGTTTGTCTTCTGAAGCAACTGGTAAGTTTACTGTGGTCCTGCTTCCCAGGTGTGGCTGGACATCACCTGCTGCTGGCAAATTAGAGAATAACTTGTTTTGGTTTGCTTTTGTTGCACACACTTTCCTTGCTTTTCTTCATTCAACTGCCTTTACCTTGTCCCACAAGTTTTAAATCTTATGTTCTCCCTCCTTTCTTGCTGAGGAGGGGTAGTGACAGAGCACGTTGGTGGGCACCTGGCAGCCAGACAAGGTCAACTCATCCCAGTCTTTTTGGTGCTTAACCTGAGCTCGAGAGAACGGCATGTTTGAATGGAGCTTGCTGTAGCTGTAGCAGTTCCTAATAGATGGGTTTCTGAGTGGGTCACAGAGGTTTTTTTGTAGAATGGTAGAATCTTAGAAAGGTTTTTGTTTGAACAGACCTAAAACATCACCAAGTTTCAATCCCCTTGCCATGGGCAGGGACACCTCCCACTAGACCAGGTTGGTCAAAGCCCCGTCCAACCCGGCCTTGAACCCCTCCAGGGATGGGGCAGACACAGCTTCTCTGGGCAACCTGGCCCAGGGTCTCACCACCCTCAGAGTGAAAAACATCTTCCTGGTATCTAATCTAAATCTACCCTCTTCTAGTTTGAAGTCATTACTACCTGTCCTATCACTACATGCTGTTGTAAAAAGTTCCTCTCCAACTTTCTTGTAGCCCCCTTCAGATACCGGAAGACCACTACAAGGTTTCCCTGGAGCCTTCTCTTCTCCAGGCTGAACAGCCCGAACGCTCTCTGCCTGTCTTCACAGCAGAAATGCTCTTGTCCTCGGATCATCTTCGTGGCCTTCTCTGGACTCACTCCAACAAGTCTATGTCCTTCTCATTTTGGGGGGCCCCAGAGCTGGATGCAGTACTCCAGATGGGGTGTCACGACAGTGGTGACAGAGTGGTGGTGTAGAATCCCCTCCCTCGACCTGCTGGACATGCTTCTTTTGATGCAGCCCAGGATGCATCCTGGGATGGAAGCATGCATTACCATTTCATGTTGATCTTCCCATCCACCAACACCCCCAAGCCCTTCTCTTCAGGGCTGCTCTCAATGCATTGTCCACCCAGCCTGTATTTGTGCTTGGGATTGCCCCCACCCAGGTGCAGGACCTTGCACTTGGCCTTGTTGAACTTCACATGGGCCCACCTCTCAAGCATGTCAAGGTCCCTCTGGATGGCATCCCTTCCCTCCAGCATGTTGACCGCTCCATGCAGCTTGGTGTCCTCAGCAAACTTGCTGAAGGTGCACCCAATCCTACTGTCCATGTCACCAACAAAGATGTTAAATAGCACCGGTCCCAGTACTGACCCCTGAGGAACGCCACTCATCACTGGTTTCCACTTGGACATCGAGCCATTGACCACAACCCTTTGAGTGTGCCCAACCTGACAGTTCCTTATCCTCCAAGTGGTCCACCTGTCAAATTAATTTCTCTCCAATTTAAAGAGCAGGATGTTGTGTGGGAGTGTCAAACGCTTTGCACAAGTCCAGATGGATGATGTCTATTTGTCTCCCCTTATCCACCAACGCTGTAACCCTGTCATAGAAGGTCACCAAATTTGTCAGGCATGACTTGCCCTTGGTGACGCCACATTGGCTCTCACCAATCACATCCTTATTTTCCATGTGCCTTAGCAGAGACTCCAGGAGGATCTGGTCCATGACCTTGCCGGGCACAGAGGTGAGAGTGACCGGCCTGTAGTTCCCTGGGTCTTCCTTTGTTCCCTTTTTGGAAATGGGGGTTACGTTTCCCCTTTTCCAGTCAGTGGGAACTTCACTGGATGCCATGACTGTTCAAGTACAATGGAAAGCGACTTAGCAACCTCATCTGCCACTTCCCTCAAGACCCAGGAATGGATTTCATCAGGTCCCATGGGCTTGTGCACCTTCAGGTTCCTCAGATGGTCTTCTACTTGATCTTCACCTACAGTAGGTGGTTCTTCATTCTCACAGTCCCTGCCGTTGCCCTCTATGACTTGGGCGGTGTGGTTAGAGCCCTTGATGGTGAAGACTGAGGCAAAAAAGTCATAGAGTACCTCAGCCTTCTCCATATCCCCGGTGACCAGGCCTCCTGTTTCTTCTGGAGAGGGCCCACATCCTTCCATTCCAACACTCCAGTCATAGGAGCCCTCCTACCATGTCTCTGCGATGCCAATGAGATCATAGCCCTGGAGGCATGTGCACATCTCTAATTCCTCTTGTTTGTTCCTGATGCTACGTGCGTTTGCATAGAGGCACTTAAGCTGGGTCACCGTTGAAGCTGACTTACTGCCTGGAGTGGCTGCAGTTCCTTCCTGCTGCTCTCCAGGTGGCCTTCCATTGAGGTGTTCTATCCATGTTTCCCTGTTGGCTCTTTTTTCCTCAGGAGTCCCTGGCTCATCTCCATAAGACTTCGAATATGTCCAGCACGTCTCGGAGAAACAGTTTGAGGGCCCTCGCTAGCACCCTATCCCTCTAACCTTGGTGTGTCATCCCTTGGCTTGTCACGTACAAGCCTGGTAAGGCCCCCCTTCCCCATCAAGTCTAGTTTAAAGCTCATTCAGTGAGCCCCACTAGCTCATGAGAAAAGACCCTCTTCTGTCTTTGAGAAAGATGAACCCCATCCGATGCCAGCATCCCATTATCTAAAAGCCAAAACACAGAGCCACGTATTAACAGACTGAGCGTGTCTGTTTCTTCCAATGCTGCTGCCTGCAACTGGAAGGAGAGAAGAAAAAATAACCTGCACCCTAGATTCTTTTACTAGCTGTCCCAAGGCCCTGAACTCTCTTTTAATATCACCCTTGGGCAACGTGATGCTTCTTGCTGCACTGCTTATCTCTTTATCTGTTTGAACTTGGAACATGTTAACAGAACCAAAGGCTATGGGCTTTGCCCTGGCATTGAGGCCCTAGTGTGCTGGCGGAGGTGTCTTGTGGAGGGGGTGAGGGAATACACCTCCCTCTTCCCATACAGGATTCATGTGGGTTGTTTTGTTGCGCATGCTCCTGAGGGCTTGTTCACCCTTATGTGAGGTGTTTAATACTACTAATTAACACTGTTAATTAGAGGGGGTAGGCAGCTGCTAAGAAGGGGCCGTGCAAGAAGGCTGTCAGTTTAGTTGCAGTTTAGTTGCCCCATCATGTGGGGCAAGAAAGCAGAAGAAGTGTTTGAGAAGGGCCAAAGAATAATTCTGATTCTTCTAAAAGGTGGATTGGCCACCAAAAGAAGCAAGGTCAAAGGAGGTGCACAGGAGATGTGGTTCTTGGGAGTAAAATGGCAGGGTGGACGTCATTACATCCATATGGATGTGATCAAGAAGATAACAACTGGATCCCCACCAATCTGGCAGCAAGACAATGTAACCCACCACAAGAAAGATTTTCAACCGCCTCTGTGTGGACCTTCCTTTTGCAAACACTGCAGCAGCAATGTTGAGGAGAGCATTGCCCTGGGTGTGCATGGAGCACATAGGGAACCTTTACCATTCCCAAAAGGAGGGGAGTGTGGGACACAGTGCAGTGGGTCCCCTTGGGGCACTGTCAGTTGCAGGGGAGGAAGGCATGCATGACTCCACCAGAGCCCCTGTCTGTCAGGCACAGCTTTGTTGAGCCTGTGCCTACACGCTCTCTCTTGGCCTCAGTGCACTTGCTGTGGAAGAGGACCACGGCCACTGCTGATGTCAGTTGAGGAGCCCTGGAAGCCCTGGGAGGGCATTGGCCCCTCAGGCTCCTAGAAATAGTCAGCTGGGAAGAAGAAGAGAAAGGGGGCATTGGTGGCAATTCCTCTTGTCCTTGCTGCTGCTGTGCTGGGGGAGGAGGCTCAAGCATGAAACGACCCCCGAAAGGCAGACAAGAATTGACGAAAGAGTGGTGACATGCCGTATAACATCATAGTCAACAATCAAACTGTGAGGAGGGCCCTGATCAGCAGCCAGCTTGGTAGAACCCAGCCATGTATCCCCACGTATCTTTCAGCCCCTGACAAGCAGCAGCTTAAAAGCAGGGCCAAAAAAAGGCGCTTTTATGGTAATGCCATCAAAACAGGTGTGACACTCAACACTGTTCCAGACACCAAGGACTGTCATCAGCATCTGGACTATATGATGAGGAGCATAGCCAAGAGATTGATGTCAAGTTTTTGGCTGTAATGCAAGAAGGGCCTTGAACAACTGGAGCAAATTCAGATGAGGGTGGCCAGAATGGTGAGAGGACTGGAGCACTGGCTTGGGGAGGAGAGATGGAGGGTATGGGGTTTAACGAGTGTGGAGTGGAGATTGCTCTGGTAGGAGACCTAAAATCATCTCTGGAGTAACTATGGTCCTTGAATGGTGCCAGATAATTCTATTCATCCCCAGATAGTCAGGTTAGTTTAGAAAGCAGAGGGTCACCCTGTGCATGAATAAGCATATCCAAAGCAAGTCTGTGTTAATCATAGCATTACCATTGCCATCAACCCCCTCCCAGAACCACCCCTGAGCACCATCTCTCTTCTTGGACATCTTGGAATAGTGTCTGCAGGGGAAAGGATGACACAGAGGCGTGGGCTGGGATGCAGATGAACTTTAATGAGACAAAAAAAGGGAAACATGGTCAATCTCAGTGGAGGTCCCAGGACAGAGAGCAAGAGAAGCAGACAGGAATCAGTGCCCCATGGCTGTGGTAGAAATCCCACCAGGTGGGATCCCCAGGGCCATCGCCAACAGCTTTAGCAGGGCAGGCACCTTGTGCCGCAGTAGCGGCTGCCCAAGCCAGAGAGGCCATAGCCCCCAGAGGAGATGGGCACTCCCGCAGAGCTGAGGATGCTGCCAACGGCAGCGGAGGTGGAGGATCCCACGGCGGTGCTCTGTGGGAAGGAGCTGAGGATGGGGCCGGGCAGGGTCACCACCACGGGGGAGGGCTGGATGACGACGGTGGAGTCCTGGCACTGCCTGACACAGGGCTCATTGCAGCTGTTGGCCAGTGGGGTCGGGCCGCAGGGCTGGCAGGGCTGGCATGGCAGGCACGGGCTGTAGCAGGACATGTCTTCGGGTTGGAGGTGCAGCTGGAGAGAGGGCAGAGGGATGTAAGGCATGATGGGTAGTTGAAGAGCAGCCTGTTATACCACCACAAGCTGGAGACAGAACGCCTGTGGGTTTCTTATTCCCCACAGCCTAGAGGAACTCTGCCAAGAGCGACCAAGCAGAGGGAGGTCTCTGCCTTGACCATTGCTCACCTCAGCTAAGCCCCAGCCTCTTTTCATGCTGGAACTTCTACCCCCTTCACCCTGCCATGATACGTAGTCCCATGACTTAGTGTAGGAGACAGGGGCAAATATGCTCTGTGCTATCCCAAAGGATGAGAAGGAGGAGGAGAAAGGGCTTCAAACTCACCTTGTTCTGAAGGAGATGGAGGTGAGAAGAGTGCATGAGAGAATGAGGAGAAGGGCCCGTTTTTATACTGCTCCTGCACTGCCCCAGGCACACAGCCACTGCACGCGGGTAGCAATTTTCCATCAGACTCACCTCCAAAGCAAAATATCTTACCTCATGGCACACCTTCGGTTTGGGTTTCCGTCAACACTGCCATTTCTTTTCCTCATTTTTGAGATGCTTGGTCCGCAATGCAGGCTTTCATGTGCCGGGATGAGAAGCCCAAGGAATTCCTGGGCAGTGTAAGGCAGGTGTGTCCCAAGTGTAGGAGTGGTCACGTGCAGGTAGGGGATGTTGGCTTGGGGCAGTTAAGCGAGATTGTTAGCAACTCCCTTTGCAGGAAGAGGCCCAGCTCTGCCCTGTGCTGCACATGTCAGCAGAGCACCGAGAGGCTCCTTGTCCTTAAGGACTTGCCACGTACTTCTTTCTCCTGCGTGTCTCTTGGCTCGTTCCAATAGTCACTAGCCATTGTATCTCCTGGTGGCCAGGCTGTGCCAATGGTTTCCTCTGTTTTCTTCTTGATGCCCTTTGCCGTGGGGAGAACATTTTCCAGGCTGTCTGAGTATGAAGGGTTGGGGTTAGGAAAGTCAAAGCTCACCCGGCATTTAACCAGGCAAAGCATGTGGAGGGCAACAAGAAGGTCTTTATCTGGGTAGGTCAGCAGCACAAGGGAGGCTTGGGCAAAGGCTGAACGGGGCAGCTTCACTAGGTCCAAGGATTACAGGAAAGGTGGAGGTACTCCAAGGGTTCTTGACCTTGGTCTTTACTGGAAGGAAAGCCACTGTCATTCCGGTCTTCAAAAAGGGCAAGAAGGAGAACCCAGGAAACTACAGGCCTGTCAGCCTCACCTCCGCCCCTGGAAAGGTGATGGAGCAGCTCATTCTGGATGTCATCTCTAAGCACGTGGAGGAAAAGAAGGTTATTGTGAGTGGTCAGCATGGGTTCACCAAGGGGAAATCATGCTTGACCAATCTGATAGCCTTCTGTGATGGCATGACTGGCTGGGTAGATGAAGGGAGAGCAGTGGATGTTGTCTACTTTGACTTTACCAAGACTTTTGACACTGTCTCCCATAACATCCTCATAGGCAAGCTTAGAAAGTGTGGGTTATATGAGTGAACAGTGAGATGGACTGAGAACTGGCTGAATGGCAGAGCTCAGAGGGTAATCAGCATCACAGAGTCCAGTTGGAGGCCTGTGACTAGTGGTGTTCCCCATGGTCAGTACTGGGTCCAATCTTGTTCAACGTATTCATCAACAACCTGGATGAGGGCACAGAGAGTATCCTCAGCAATTTTGCTGATGAAACAAAACTGTGAGGAGTGGCTAACACGCCAGAAGGCTGTGCTGCCATTCAGCAAGGCCTGGACAGGCTAGAAAGCTGGACGGAGAGGAACCTAATTGAAGTTCAACAAGGGCAAGTGTAGGCTCCTGAACCTAGGGAGGAATAACCACATACAACAGTACAGGCTGGGGGTTGACCTGGTGGAGAGCAGCTTTGCAGAGAAGGACATGGGAGTCCTGGTGGACAACAAGTTGCCCATGAGCCAGCAATGTGCCCTTGTGGCCAAGAAGGCCAATGGTCTCCTGGGGTGCGTTAAAAAGAGTGTAGCCAGCAAGTTGAGGGTGGTCATCCTCCCCCTCTGCTCTGCCCTGGTGAGGCCACATCTGGAGCACTGTGTCCAGTTCTGGGCTCCCCTGTTCAAGAAAGACAATGAACTACTGGAGAAAGTCCAGCGGAGGGCTAAAAAGATGATGAGGGGACTGGAGCACCTCTCTTATGAGGAAAGGCTGAGACACCTGGGGCTATTCAGCCGGGAGAAGAGGAGACTGAGAGGGGATCTCATCAACGCTTATAAATATCTAAAGGGCAGGTATCAAGAGGATGGGGCCAGGCTATTTTCAGTGGTGCCCAGTGACAGGACAAGGGGAAATGGGCACAAACTGGAACATGGGAAATTCCATCTCAACATGAGGAAAAACTTCTTTAGGGTTCCAGGGCACTGGAACAGGCTGCCCAGAGAGGCTGTGGAGTCTCTTCTCTGGAGATATTCAAAACCTGCCTTGATGCAATCTTGTGCAAAACCCCCTAGGTGAACCTACTTTGGTAGGGGGGTCAGACTAGACGATCTCTAGAGGTCCCTGCCAACCCCTACCATTCTGTGATTCTGTGATTTACTGTCGAAAAATCAGGCTCCTGATATTCCTCGGAAAGTGTGGAGCAGGAAAGCCTTCCCCGCAGTAGAGGAGGATCAAGAGTGGGAACATTTAGGTAGATTTGATGGACAATAATGCGGGCAACCTGATGCCATACACCTGAGGGAATTGGTTGGTATCACTACAAGGCCTCTCTCAACTCCCTTTGAATCAGGGAATGTATTTGAGGACTGGAAGAAAAGCAATGGGCCTCCTGTCTTCAGGAAGGGCACGAGGCAGGGACAGGGTGTGACAGGCCAGTCAGCCTGGCACAAAATGGAGCTGGCTGCCACTGACCCCTGGTGCCTTGTAGGGGTCCAGACTGGGGCCAATAGTGTTTAACTCCTTTATGCAAAGTCCTGCAGCGGGAGAGGAAGATCCTCCTTCACCACGTCAGGCTGGAGCCAGCGGGATTCCAAACCGCTTTGCAGCAGAGGACGTGGGTCCTGGTGGACAGCATGAGACAACCCACACCCATGCAGAAATGGTGTCTGACAGCATCCTGGGTTGTATTCGGAAGGGTGTTTTTAATCAGATCATGGAAGGTAATCCATCTTCTCTGCTCAACACGGCTGAGACTGTTGTCCCAAAACGGGGTTGTTTCCCTTGTGCAGAAGCCAATATACACACAGAGTAGAGGTATTATTCATTTCATTTCTGCAGAGATGGGTGCTAGGTGGTAATCCACAAAGCTAGCACACCGGCCAACAAACTCTTAGGAGTATTTATACGGTTCAAAACACAGAAATACACACCCTTAATTATAATTGGTGGTTAGTACCTTATCTTAACAATTTCTATTGGTTAGCATAGTCTCTCACTTTCATTTGAAGTTACAAGGTCCTTTAATTGATGTGCACATGCTCCAGCAGCATGGGGGGATAGTCCAATTCAGTCTCCAATTGAGTTGGTGGTCGTGATCTCCCACTGCCACCTTTACCTTTCCCCCAGTTACTGCAAATTTTTGTTGACTTTATGTCTTATCCAGCAGTTGTCTGGTTTTCAGCTGGTTTCGGCACCTCCTGTGGAGGGATGTTCCCTTGTTATCAGCCTTCTTTTCTTCTTCAGGGGTATCTTCATTAGCAAGGCATTTATCACTTATACCAAGTGTCTAGTTTCACAGGGCCTTGTGACCTTTTTACAGCTCTTTGTTCTTACTTAGCGAGAGACTCTAACTTCTGAAATGTATTTTACCTTTTTAAAAGTACATTCCACCTTCTTAAAGTACAGGAGAAGAAGTACAGGAGAGAAGTACAGGAGAGAAGGCCCTGGGGCAAACATCATAGCAATGGGTAAAAGAGCTGATGGGAGGGAGTGAAGAACATAGAGCCAGACTGTCCTGAGTCCTATCCAGTGAAGGGACAAGAGGTAACAGGCACATATTGAAATACGGGAAATTCCATGAAAAATAAAAAAAATACTTTGCTAGTGTATGGTGCTCAAGAACTGCCTGGGGTGACTTGGACAGGTTGTGGCTTCTCAGTCCTTGTAGGTATTTGGAGCTTGACAGGATTTGGCCCTGAGCATCCTTCAAAGGCTGACCGTACTTTGAGCAGGGACAGTTGGACCAGACAATCTCCAGAGGTCCCTTCCAACGTCAAGGATCCTGTGATTCTGTGATGGGCAAAAGACGGGTGCTGCATAGCTGTCCCTAAGGAGGAAGAACTGGTTGGGAACACAGGATTCAGGGCAGCCTTGCTTGCAACACATGCGTAACAGAGAGCTGAAGACCTGAAGACAGGAAGGAAAACAAGAAGCAGAGTACAGTCCATAGACTTCAGGCATGCCAACTTCAGGCTACTCAGGCAGCTGCTACGTAGGATGACATGGAGGCAGCTGTGAAGCGCAGAAGAGCTCAGAAAAGCAGGCAGCTCCTTAGGCACCTTATGGTCTTGCTACTGAGTCCAGGCCAATACTCAGGACAACAAGCAGATGTCTCAGCAAACTGGCTTTGGCTTAGCAGGGTATGGAATGTGGAGCACCAAAGTCAAAAGGCAGCATCCTGGAGGTGGAAGAAGGGATGAGCTGTAAAGGAGGAACGTGGAAATATTCCTAAGCATGTTGGGCCTTCTGATGGAGGACAATGTGGGCCCACTGCTCACTGGGGCAGCTGATTTCTTGAAGAGTAGACAGAGAGCAGGTTGTGGGGCTGTGGTGGTGCAACACCCCCACCCCCCCCACCCCCGCTTTAGGCCTCTCTGTACTTGGTGTGACTTCCTTCCCCGCTTGGGCCACATAATAACACAATGGATCAGAACAATGCATAATGGTCTAATAAGAAAGAAAGAAAGAAAGAAAGGAAGAAAGAAAGAAAGAAAGAAAGAAAGAAAGAAAGAAAGAAAGAAAGAAAGAAAGAAAGAAAGAAAGAAAGAAAGAAAGAAAGAAAGAAAGAAAGAAAGAAAGAAAGAAAGAAAGAAAGAAAGAAAGAAAGAAAGAAAGAAAGAAAGAAAGAAAGAAAGAAAGAAAGAAAGAAAGAAAGAAAGAAAGAAAGAAAGAAAGAAAGAAAGAAAGAAAGAAAGAAAGAAAGAAAGAAAGAAAGAAAGAAAGAAAGAAAGAAAGAAAGAAAGAAAGAAAGAAAGAAAGAAAGAAAGAAAGAAAGAAAGAAAGAAAGAAAGAAAGAAAGAAAGAAAGAAAGAAAGAAAGAAAGAAAGAAAGAAAGAAAGAAAGAAAGAAAGAAAGAAAGAAAGAAAGAAAGAAAGAAAGAAAGAAAGAAAGAAAGAAAGAAAGAAAGAAAGAAAGAAAGAAAGAAAGAAAGAAAGAAAGAAAGAAAGAAAGAAAGAAAGAAAGAAAGAAAGAAAGAAAGAAAGAAAGAAAGAAAGAAAGAAAGAAAGAAAGAAAGAAAGAAAGAAAGAAAGAAAGAAAGAAAGAAAGAAAGGAAGGAAGGAAGGAAGGAAGGAAGGAAGGAAGGAAGGAAGGAAGGAAGGAAGGAAGAAAGAAAGAAAGAAAGAAAGAAAGAAAGAAAGAAAGAAAGGAAGGAAGGAAGGAAGGAAGGAAGGAAGAAAGGAAGGAAGGAAGGAAGAAAGAAAGAAAGAAAGACAGAAAGGAAGGAAGGAAGGAAGGAAGGAAGGAAGGAAGAAAGAAAGACAGAAAGGAAGGAAGGAAGGAAGGAAGGAAGGAAGGAAGGAAGAAAGGAAGAAAGGAAGAAAGGAAGAAAGGAAGGAAGGAAGGAAGGAAGGAAGAAAGAAAGGAAGAAAGGAAGGAAGGAAGAAAGGAAGGAAGGAAGAAAGGAAGGAAGGAAGAAAGGAAGGAAGGAAGAAAGGAAGGAAGGAAGAAAGGAAGGAAGGAAGAAAGAAAGAAAGGAAGAAAGGAAGGAAGGAAGAAAGAAAGAAAGGGTGGAGAGCAATGGACTAGAACACTACGGCAACCCCTTAGTGTACCTGACTCACTTGGCTCCTACCACTTGAAAATAATAACTATAATTGATCACTCCTGACAAATATGGATCGTAACCACAAAGCCGGGGTATACCAGGACCCCAAGTCCTAACAAGCCCTGGGCTTGCATAACTGATGGAAAGTACCGAAACAGTCCGTTGTCCAAGCTGGGCCGGAGCAGAAAAGTATCTGATGGAAGTCAATTATCTTGGATCCTATAAGAAGAGATTCTAGTAAAGACCCTTTGAGCTCTTCTGGATCCTGGGCAGTAGCTCCCTTGCGTTGAGATACCTCTCAGGCTGATACTTTGAGGGCACGGGTGAGAGAAGACCCTTCTCAAGCCTCAACCCATTGAGGAACAGTGATCCATCGTGAATATTTACCCTAAATCTGAGAAAGGGAAATTTTAACTATAAGCTACTCTTTCTCCCATCCACCCATATATTGTGAGATACACATTAGCTTTATGGATGTGTATGCTTTTCTGTCCATCCGTGCATGTGTAGGACCTAAAAGCTGTACCTTTTGGCTCGCTAGAGCTGCCCGCTATTAAGAAATCCCCAGTCCTAAGTAATCAGACATGTCTGTGTGTGTGTGCGTGCGTGCGCGCGCAGGCTTATATGCTTTGCTTACAGAGAGAGAGAGAGAGATGCATTAGTCTGTGATTTGTGTTTTTCCTCATATGTATGTGTACTGATTTGGGATGCTTTATAGTAAATTAATGCAAATCTTGCGATCTTCGAATCTGTAATTAAGTCGCTGTTCAGTTATTTTGTTCACTCATTTTGTAAACCTCTAAAACTGTTAATGATTAAGTGCTGCTACAATTCAACCTCTCAATCTACCCTACATCATTAATAAATTTTGAATTGCTGCTAAAACATAACTGTGTTAAATGTTTCCATCCATGACAGGGGGGTCAATGCCTTCTCTCTCACAGTCTTCACCTACAAAGTCCCCCAGGCTACTGTTCCCTCTGAAAGAGTTGAAGGAAGGAGGGCAGCCCTTCCAGCACTGATGGGCATGAAATCAAGGACTGCCTGAGAAAAATCAATCCGTATAAGACAGCTGATGTGCTCCAGAGTAGGAATGCTGTTCATGCAGCCACAGACCTGCTGTAGGACTGGGTCACAGGGGCCTCATGGCATTAAGAAGGACAAACGTCCAGTCCTGCACCCAGAAAGGAAGAACCTCCTCTGGGTAGATCTGCCCCCAGGGACAGAGTCAGCCTTGGGGAGAGACTTGGACGCTTCAAGGGAACGGACACCCAAGCCTCATATTCCTGTCCAAAGAGACTGGGCTGTGTTAGGGGTCTCTCCTGAATGCTCCATGGAGGGAAAGAAAGGGTTGCAGAAAACATCTTCCCCACTGGCTGGGACTCACCCTGTGTCCAGGCAGTATGCCTTTTCCTGGCCTTATGGCTTCACCATGCCTCCTTTCCCGTGCCCCAGAGGCCTCCTCAGCTTGGAGTACAAACCAGCACCACTGGGGAGGCGAGGAAACTTCCCCCATCTCCCCAGTTGGTGAGGCCTGGAAAGACCCCACAGTGTCACATCCTTGAGGTTGCTCAGGGAAGGGGCATGCTTGGAAGGGCCCAGGGTACAAAACCGGCTCTCAGACTACATCAAAAAGGTGATGCACTTCCCTGCCCTGCAGGCGTGGAGGCAGCTGGGACACGTCCCAGGAGGGCAAGGGAAAGCCTTCAGCAGGCAAGCTTCCTGGGACAGACTCTCCCTACCCATGGCGAGTCACACTCTAATTGTGCATTGGCCGTGTGTCAGCCTTTTGGTGTGACGCCAAGCCAGGAGTGCGTGCTCTCTGCGGGCCCTTGTCCCACACAGGGCTGGATTGCCCTGCAGCCAGGGCAGCTGTATTCCTGCCCAGGGAAAACAAGCTCTGAGCACTGGGCTGTACCCAAGTACACAGCTCCAGAACAGGCCATTGTGTGTCGTGCAGGTCAGGGTCCACAGCGTGTGGCCAAAGCGCATGGTGGTGTAAGGAGATTGGGATGAACCAGGTGCTTTCCCAAGTCCCAACACACCGCTCTAGTCGTGAGGAGGGACCTGACTCCACAGGGCTTGTTGAGGAATCACAAGGTTCAGGAGGGTAACATTCTCCTTCCACAAGCCTGCTGAGGGCGTTGGTTGGGAATCTGCAGGGACTGCCGCAACAAGGTATGACTTTGGCAAAGAAACCAGCCAATGCCTCCAAGAAGGAGAAGCAAAGGCATTTGAAACCACATTGCAGCCCACCTGCCAATAGAGGCGATGTTCAATGACTGCTGGAGGGGGAAGGGAGGCAGGCAGGCAGGGGACAAATATGCGGCATGTCCTCAGTCACAGGAGTCTTTGGGAACCCAGGAGAGGACTGCATTAGTGGGAAGCTGAAAAGAGTCCTTGAAATGTATAAACATCGCTTAGCAACAACTAAAACAATACGCATTTTTGAAATTCCTTTCATGGCAATCACTAGAAAGAAAATTAACTCTTTCCCAACTGAAACCAGGGCATCCCATCATTCTCTGGACCACGTTTTCCAGTGTGTCACCACCCTCATTGTAAGAAGTTCCTTCCTTATGGCCAATCTATGTCTATGATCTTTCAGTTTAAAATTCTTGCTTGTTGTCCCATCAATACAGGCCTTCATAAAAAGTCTCTCTCTGAATTTCCCTTTATATATCTCTGTTCCTACATTTATATAAGTACCCTTCATACAATGAAATGTCACAAGGTCTCCCCAGAGCCTTCTCTTCTCCTGGTTGAAAAATACCCACTCCCTCAGCCTTTCTTCGTAGGAAGGATGATGCATTCCTCTGATCCTTTCTGCAGCCCTTCTCTGGACGTGCTGTAACAGGTCCATGACCGTTTTTGTACTGGGCACTCCAGACTGGGTGCAATACTCCTGATGGGGTCTAATGAGAGAAGACTGGAAGCAGAGAATCACCTCCATCAACCTGCTGGCCGTGCTTCTTTTGATGCATCCCAGGGTATGATTGGCTTTATGGGCTGCAACAGCACATTGATGGCTCATGTTCAGGTTTTTTACTGCAAGTATCTCCAAGTCCTTCTTTGCAGGGCTGCTCTCAACCATTCACCCTCTAGACTGTATTGATATCTGAGGATATCAATGATATCCTGACTGAGGATCGCCCCAGCCCAGGTGCAGGACCTTGCACCTGGCCTTTTCCAGCTTCCTGAGTTTCACATGGGATCATTCCTCAAGCCTATCAAGATCCCTCCCGATTGCAACCCTTCCCTCAAGTGTATCAGTTGTGCCCCTCAGCTTGGGGCTGTCATCCACAAACTTGCTGAGGGTGCAGTCGATCTCACTATCTATGTCGTTGATGAAGAAATGAATAGTATTGGTCCCAGTACAGACCCCTGAAGGACACCACTCCTCATTAGTTTCCACTTGGATACTGAGCCGTTGACTATAACACAGCCAAAGTGCCCTTGGGCCACTGTCACTTGCATGTGAGGAAGGTATCTGTGACTCCACGAGTCCCTGGCCATCAGATCCAGTTTTGCTGACCCTCTGCCCAGACATTCTCTCTTGGCCTCAGCACTCATTTTCCTCATAACAACCAGCCCATACAGTGCTGTGCTTTAAATGCCTGGCTAAAACAGTACAGAGAACACAGCAAAGCTGTGGTATTGCTGCACAATGCTTGCACACCATCAAGTCTGTCTTTCTTCCTCACTCTGCACCCCGCTGCAGTGGAGGCTAGGGGTGGGCAAGATTCTGGGAGGGGATCTGAATTGACCAGAGGGTTATTCCATGTCATATAACATCATGCTCAAGAATGAAACTGCAGCCAGTCTTTCCAAAGTATCTGTTCTTTGATGAATTGCTGGGTGTTGTTCTGCTGATGGCAGGTAGTGAGTGATTGCATCACTTTTTGTTTTTTTCTTTTATTTCCTTTCCCCTCTTAGATTGTTCTGATGTTGACCCAAGGGTATTTGGCTTTCTTCCTTTTCCAATTCTTTCCCACCCCACTGGGACAGTGGATCATGAGAACAGCTGATGGGTGCTTCATGCTTGCCAGGGCCAACACACCACGCAGACCTACAGGCATTGCATGTTGTCCTTGCCCTTCTCCATCCCTGTCTGTGCCCAGGCCTTCTTGTGAAGGTTTCTGGGGAAGAGGGAGGCTGAGGGGGAGACAGAGGCAGCAGGAGTGGACTGAGTGTCCAGGAGCGCTCCAAAGCAATGCGGTGACCAGCAGCAAAGGCTGCTGAACTGCTGCAGGACAGAGGTGGGCAAGATGGTACGTGTCCACCCAGAGTCCTGAATGGCAGCTGGCTTGGTAGCAACCAGCCAGGTGTCCCCACAAATCCTTCAGCCCCTGACAAGCCGCAGCTCAAAAGCAGGGCCAGGAAAAGGTGCTTTTGCGGTAACCCCATCAAAACAGGTGCGACTCCCAGTGCTGGTCCTGGACACATGGACTGTCATCAGCATCTGGGGCTATATATGTAGGAGTGTAGCCAGAAGATCGAGGGGAGCAATGATCCCAATCTGTTCAGCAATCCCGTGATGGCATCTAGAACACTGTGTTGAGTTGTGGGCTGCAATGCAATAAAGACTTTGACTGAGTGGAGCGAGTTCAGCAGAGGGTGGGTAGGATGGTGAGAGGGGTGGACCCCTTCCTTGGGGAGGAGAGGGCGAGGGCGTGGGACTTGCTAAGCATGGAGTAGAGAATGCTTTGGTGGGACACCTAAAATCATTTCTGTGGTAGCTATGGTTATTGAACTGTGTCAGATAACTATATCCAGCCCAAGACAGGCAGTGAGGTTTAGAAAGCCGAGGATCACCCTGCTTTGAGTAAGCATACTTAAAGCAAGCTTGTTTTAACAGCACAACCATCTCTAACAACACACCCTCAGAACAACCCTTGAGCAACATCTCTCTCCTGATCATCTTAGGATATCATCTGCAGGGGAAAGGATGAGACAGAGACATGGGCTGGCATGCAGCAGAACTTTAATGAGTCAAAAGAGGGATACAAGCTTGGTCAGAGTTGAGGCCTCAGTGCAGGGAGCAACAGGGGCAGAAAGGAGCCAGTGCCCCATGGCTGTGGCGGAGGTCCCACCAGGTGTCCATCTGCCTGTCCCAGAGAGGGAGCAGGGCCAGCAGGTCCTCCCTAGGCTGGCTCTGTGGGGCTCACAGCCCAGGGCAGCACAAAATAACAAGGACACGGGAGGCAAAGGAGAGAGTGGAAGAGGGGAAAGAGAGACATGGGCCATATATGGCCCTGTCCTTTTGCAAGGGTTGCTGGAGTAGCTCAGATGTTCGGAAAGCAACAGCACAGTGCTCTGTCCCCAGTCTGGTACCATCTTATGGGTCTCTGGGGGCCTTCCCCACAGCTATCGCCAGCAGCTTTAGCAGGGACGGCACCTTGTGCCGCAGTAGCGGCTGCCCAAGCCAGAGAGGCCGGAGAGGCCATAGCCCCCAGAGGAGATGGGCACTCCCGCAGAGCTGAGGATGCTGCCAACGGCAGCGGAGGTGGAGTTTCCAACGGCGGTGTTCTGTGGGAAGGAGCTGAGGATGGGTCCGGGCAGGGTCACCACCACGGGGGAGGGCTCGATGACAACGGTGGAGTCCTGGCACTGCCTGACACAGGGCTCATTGCAGCTGTTGGCCAGCGGGGTCGGGCCGCAGGGCTGGCAGGGCTGGCATGGCAGGCACGGGCTGTAGCAGGACATGTCTTGGGGCTGGATGTGCACCTGGGAGAGAGGGCAGGAGAAGCAGAGCATGAAGGGTGGCTGAAGAGCATCCTATCACCCCACCACAAGGGAGCCAAGGCATGATTTGGAGATGAGAGCTGGAGGCTGTGTAGGGAAGACCACGTTTCTCATTCCCTTAAGCCCAGAAGATCCCTGCTAAGAGCAACCAATCATTCGCATGTCCCTGACTATCCTACAGCTCACGTCTCTCCATGGAAGACTTCCTGCTCCCTTCCCTCTCCCATGTTAAATAGCCCCATGACCCAGCATAGGACAGGTAATGTGCTGAGAAATCCTGGAGAAGGTGTATGAGAAAGAGGTTCAGACTCACCTTTTTCTTAAGGAGATGGAGGTGAGAGAAGTGGATGAGAGAGTGAGGAGAAGGGCCCGGATTTTATACTGTTCCTGCACCGCCCCAGGCCCATAGTCACTGCATGTGGGCATTAATTTTCCATCAGACTCACCTCCAAAGCAAAGTATCTTACCTAATGGCACTGCCTAATGGCAATGTCTTGGTTTCTGTCAACACTGCCATTTCATTTCCTCATTTTTTCATGCTTGTTTTTCCATGCAGGTGCCTTTCATGTGCTGAGATGAGAGGCCCTAGGATATCCCGGGCAGGGTTGTGTCAATGCAGGCAGATGATTCCTCCTAAGTGCTATTGGGGTTCCATGCAGGCAGGGGATGTTGGCTTGCGTCAGTGATGTGTGATTGTTTGCAACTCCCTTTGCAGGAGTAAGCCCAGTTGTGGCCTGCACTGCACATGTCACCAGAGCACCCAAAGACACTTCTTCCTTAAGGGTGTGCCACATGCTTCTCTCTCCTCCCTTTATCTCGGCTCACGGTAATGGCTGTACTAATGGTTTCAGCTCTCTTTCTCTTATTACATTTTTCTCTGGGGAGAATGTTCACCAGGCAGGGTGGATATGCATGGTTGGGGTTCGGAAAGCCTAAGGCCACCAGGGGTTGAATCAGAGAAATCATGTGGAGGGAAACAAGAAGGTCTTCTTCCAAGTAAGTCAGCAGCAAAAACAAGGCTTGTTCAAAGGCAGCCCCAATGTGGAATGGGGAGATTCGCTGGGGACAAGGGTTACAGGAAATGCAGAGCTATCCAAGGGTTGTTGGTCTTGGTCTTTACTGGCAGGATTTGGTGTCGAGAGATCGGGCTCCTGACATTCCCTGTGAACATCCCGGCAGTAAGGGAATGAATCTGAGGACTAGAAGAAAGGCAATGGGCCTCTGGTGTTCAGGAAGGGCATGAAGAAGGAGCTAGGGAAGGACGGACAGGTCAGCCTCACCTCAATCCCTGCAGAGGTGATGGAGCAGATCATCCTGGAAGTCATTTTCCCACGGGAAAAAACAAGAAGGGGACTGTGAGTGGTCAGCATGGATTTACGGAGGGGAAAGCAGACCTGACCAGCCTCACGGCCTCCTTTGATGGCGTGCCTGCCTCCGGTGGGTGAGGGCAGTGCAGCAAATGTTAACCTCATCTAAACAAGGCTTTTGATGTTGTCTGCTCTGACAATGATTACAAACCAACAGAGAAACTACAGGCTAGGGAAGAGGGCAGTGCAGGGGACGGAAATCTGGGATGGCTGCTGGACTCCAAGGGTTGTGATGAGTGTCACAAGGTCCATCTGGTGGCCACTGACTCCTGGTGCGTGTTAGGGGTCCAGCCTGGGACCAGTAGTTTTTAACCCCTTAATGCAAAGTCCTGCAATTGGGAAGAAGAACCTCCTTCACCACTACAGGCTGTGGCCAGTGGGCTTCCAAACAGCTTTGCATCAGAGGACATGGGTCCTGGTGGACACCATCACGTAGCCTGCATCCATATGGAAATGACGTCTGACAGCATCCTGGCCTGCATTAGGAAGGGATTTGCTATCATATTGCAGAAGTTAGAAGCACAGAATCATAATAGTTTGGACTGGAAGAGATATTTAAAGGTCATCTAGTCCTACCCCACTGAAATGAGCAGGGACATCTTCAACTAGATCAGGTGCTCAGAGCCCTGTCCAACCTGACCTTGATTGTATCCAGGCATGGGTCATCTACCACCTCTCTGGGCAACCTGTGACAGCGTTTCACCACCCTCATCATCAAAAGTTTCTTTCTTATATCTAGTCTGAATCTTTTAGTTTAAAGCCATTACCCCTTGCCCTATCACAACAGGCCCTGTTAAAAAGTTTGTCACTGTCTTTCTTATAAGCCCCCTTTAAGTACTGAAAGGCTGCAATAAGGTCTCCCCAGAGCCTTCTCTTCTCCAGGCTGAACAACCCCAACTGTTTCAGCCTGTCCTTATAGGAGAGGTGCTCCATCCCTCTGATCATTTTTGTCGCCCTCCTCTGGATGCACTCCAACAGGTCCATGTCTTTCCTGTGAGTTCTCCAGAGATGGACACAGTACTCCAGGTGGGTTCTCACCAGAGCAGAGCAGAGGGGAAAATCACCTCCCTTGACCTGCTGGCCACGGTTCTTTTGATGCAGCCCAGGATACGGTTGGCCATCTGGGCTGCGAGTGCACCTTGTTAGATCATGTCCAGCTTTTCAACCACCAGTACCTCCAAGTCCTTCTTGGCAGAGCTGCTTTCAATCCCCCAGCCTATACTGATATTGGGAATTGCCCTGACCCAGCTGCAGGACCCTGCACTTGGCCTTGTTGAATCTCGTGAGGTTTACACTGGCCCATTTTGAGCTTGTAATGTTGATTGCTCTTCTTGCCTCAGCACTGCTGAGACCATAACTGCCATGAAAAGGTGTCCAGTTTGTGTCTGCTCAGTATGAGAGAGGCACAACCATGCTGGTGCAACTCCAGCAAAGGGCCATGGAGCCCATGAAGCAACTGGAGCCCCTGAGGGGCTGCGAGAGGAGGGGCTGTTCATCTCTAAGAGAAGGTGCCAGGGCACACCTCATAGCAATGGGTAAAAGGGCTGATGGGAGGGATTGAAGAACATAGAACCAGACTGTCCTGAGTGCTATCCAGTGAAGGGACAACAGGTAATTGGCACATATTGAAATATGGGAAATTCCATGAAAACATAAGAAAAGACCGTGTTAGTGTGGGGATGCTCAAGCACTGGCTGGAGCTCCCTGGACAAGTTGTGGCTTCTCCATCCTTGTAGGTATTTGGAGCTTGTCAGGACTTGACCCCGAGCCTCCTCCAAAGCCTGACTCTGCTTTGAGCAAGGATAGTTGGACTAAATGATCTCCAGAGGTCCCTTCCAACCTCAAGGATCCTGTGATTCTGTGATGGGCAAAAGATGGCTGCTGCACAGCTGTCCCTAAGAAGGAAGAACTGGTTGGGAACATTGGAATCAAGGGCAGCCTTGACTGTCACACCTGAAAAAAGAAGAGTTCGAGACCTGAAGATAGGAAGGAAAGCAAGTAGCAGAGTACAACTCTTGCACTTCAGGCATGCTGATTTCAGCCTTGTCAGTCAGCTGGTAGGGAAGATGCCATGGAGGCAGCTGTGAACCATAAAGGAGCTCAGAAAAGCAGGCAGCTCCTTAGGCACCTCATGGTCCAAGAGCAAGAACTGTCCAGGCCAATGCTAGAAAAACAAGCAGACATCTCAGAAGACTTGTTTTGGCTAAGTGGGGTACGCAAGGTGGTGCACCAAAATCAAAAGGCGGCATCCTGGAGGTGGAAGGATGGATGAGCTGTGAAGGCGGAATTTGGAAAAAATTCCTAGACACGTGGAGACATTGATAGGAAGTCAAAGCTTAGCTTGCGTTGAGTCTTGAAAGGGGCAGACAGAGCAATAGGCAAAAAGCACAAAGAACAACATATACCCCTACAAGAGTAACAGAAGACTGACACTGGAAAATGTGGGCTCACTGCTGACTGGGGCAGCTGGTTTCCTGAAAAGCGGGCAGGCTGGGAGGCATCAGTCCCTTCTCTCTTTCAGTCTCCACCTACAAGGTCTCCCAGGCTGCTTTGCCCTCTGAAAGAGTTGAAGAAAGGAGGGGGAGCCCTCCTAGCAGTGAGTGGATATAAAATCAAGGACTGTCTGAGAAAAATTGACTCGTACAAGCCTGTTGATGTTCTCTAGAACAAGGCTGCCAGAAAGGGAGACCTAGACCTTCTGGAAGACTGGGATACAGGAGCCTCATGGCATTAAAGACAAACGGCAAGTCCTGCACCAAGAAATGAAGAACCTCTTCTAGGTAGATCTACCTGCAGAGGCAGGGTCAGCCTTGGGGAGAGAGTTGGAGGGTGGAAGGGAATGGACAGACAGGCCTCATCTTCCTGGACAAAGAGACCAGGCTGTGGTGAGGAGCTGTCCTGAATGCTTTGCGGAGGGAAAGAAAGGCTTTCAGAAAATTTCTCCCCACTGGTCAGGGCTCTTAATTGGGTCTCAGGTGATATGTCTTCATGAAGCATTAGGGCTTCAAGCACACCTCCTCACCCCAAAGGGCTCCTCCGGCATGACCACAAGCCAGCACCATGGGAGATGCAAGGAAACTTCCCCCAACTCCCCGTTGAGTGATGGCTGTCAGGACCCTGAGGTGCCACGTGCTGGAGGATGCTGAGGGATGGGAGGTGCTCAGAAGGGCCCAGAGTACAAAACCAGCTCTCAGACTACATGAAGGAGGTGATGCACTTCCATGCTCTGCAGTCATGGAGGCAGCTGGGACATATCCCAGGAGGGCAAGGTTATGCCTTCAGCAGGCAAACTTCCTGGGATAGACTCTCCCTACGCATGGTGAGTCACACTCTAATTGTGGATTGGCCATGTGTCAGCCTTTTGGTGTGAGGTCAAGCAGGATTGCATGCTGTCTTCAGATTTGTGTCCCACACGACTGAATTGCCCTGTGGCCAGGGCAGCTCCATCCCTAACCCAGGAAATCTGGTCTGAGCACTGGGCTGTACCTGAGTACACAGCTCCAGGCAGCCATTGCACTCAAAAGAACCTTCTTGCCAGCACTGAAAAATCATGGCTTGATCACAGGATGGTCAGCATGTTTTGGAAATGTGTCTCCTGCTGGTCAGGGTCGAAAGTGTGTGGCTAAAGTGCATGGTGGTGTGAGGAGAGCGGGAAGAGCAAGGCACTGTCCCAAGCCTCAACACAAACCTCTTGTAGTGAGAATGGACCTGACTCCACAGGGCTTGTTGTGGGTTTGGGAGGGCAAATTTGTCCTTCTGCAAGCCTTCTGAGAGCATTGGTTGGGGAACCCCAGGAACTGCCACAAGAGTGGATGGCTTTACCAAAGAAATCAATGTCTCCCCAGAAGGAGAAGCTTTCCTTGGGCAAAGGGCATTTGAAAGCACCACCTACTTATAGAGGCAATGACCAGTGACTGCTGGAGTGAGTATGGAGGGAGGCAGCAAGGTAGAAGGATGCAGCATGTCATCAGTCACACAAGTCCTTGGGCACCAAGAAGAGGAATGTATTGGTGGGAAGACACGCACACCTTCCTTCACAAGGGGTTGAAAACAACCTCATCAGATAATCCCCAGACCCGTGTTCTCCATATGTGAGACACATATAGCACTTGAAGGCACATCTTCTGCCTGTGCTAATGTGATCCTGCTCATGAGAAGCTTCAGCCTCTTATCCCAGTACTTCAAAAGAGCCTCTAAGGCCTGATGGTCATTCAGAAATGAGGAAATTAAATGACAGCATTGGTGGAAAACAAAGCACAAACTGTGCCATTAGGTAGCGTATTTTGCTTTGGAGGTGAGTCTGTTGGAAAATTACTGCCCGTGTGCAGTAACTTTCAGCCTGGGGCGGTGCAGGAGCAGTATAAAAGTGGGCCTTCTCCTTAGTCTGTCATCGACTCTTCTCACCTCAATCTTCTTGGGAAAAGGTGAGTGTGAAGCTCTTTCTTGTCTTCCTCAGCCTATAACTGCCATTTTATCTTACAATGAGTCTTGAAGCTGCTTGCATTGGGAGAGGGAAAGGGGTGGACAGTGTGGCACGGGGAGAGGCTGGGGCTTTGCTGACATGTCTCCTGACCTATGGAAAATGTAGGGACCTCCTTGGGCATGGTTACTCTTAGTAGGGGGATTGTGGGCTGAGGGATAAGTTCTCCCTTGTTGTGGGATGACAGACTACTCTTCATCCACCTCTCATGCTTTACGTTCCCTGCTCTCTGTCCCAGGTGCACCTCCAGCCCCAAGACATGTCCTGCTACAGCCCGTGCCTGCCATGCCAGCCCTGCCGGCCCTGCGGCCCGACCCCACTGGCCAACAGCTGCAATGAACCCTGTGTCAGGCAGTGCCAGGACTCCACCGTTGTCATCCAGCCCTCCCCCGTGGTGGTGACCCTGCCCGGCCCCATCCTCAGCTCCTTCCCACAGAACACCGCCGTGGGATCCTCCACCTCCGCTGCCGTTGGCAGCATCCTCAGCTCTGCGGGAGTGCCCATCTCCTCTGGGGGCTATGGCCTCTCCGGCCTCTCTGGCTTGGGCAGCCGCTACTGTGGCACAAGGTGCCTCCCCTGCTAAAGCTGCTGGCGATAGCCCTGGGGGAATGCCCCCAGGGACCCAAAAGTTGGCATTGGAACTAGGGAAGGAGCATTGGGTTATTGCTTTCAGAGGGGCTGAGCAACCCCAACACCACTTGCAAAAGGAGAGTGCCAGCCTGGGGTCTCAGAAGACATGACCCATGCCTGCCTTTCCCTTCTTCCAATCTCTGCTTTGCCTCCCGTGTCCTTGTTATTTTGTGCTGCCCTGGGCTGTGAGCCCCACAGAGCCAGCCTAAGGAGGACCTACTTGGCCTTCTCCATCTCTGGGGCAGACAGATGAAGACCTGGTGGGATTTCCAACACAGCCATGGGGCACAGATCCCTGTCTTCTTCTCTTGTTCTCTGTCCTGGGACCTCCACTCAAAGCGACCATGTTTCCCTTTTTTTGACTCATTAAAGTTCTGCTGCATCCCAGCCCATGCCTCTGTGTCATCCTTTTCCTTGCAGACACTCTACTAAGATGCCCAGGGACAGAGACATTGCTCAGGGATGGTTCGGGGAAGGGGTTGTTGGGGATGGTTGTGCAGTGATTGGTAATAGGATTGTATAGGGTCTTCCTAGGATGGAGTTAAGTTTCACCATATTAGTCCTCCTACTGGTTCTTTATAGTTGTAGGAAGAGTTATGTTGATAACACATAAATATTTTAGGTTTTGCTGGATAGTCCTTGCCCAGCAGCAACCCTGTCTCTCCAACTCCCTTTCCAGAAGCCCAGTAGGCTAAGGGTGGGCAAGAAGTTGGGAGGGGACATAGGCATAAGAGCAGACCCAAACTCACCAAAGGGTTATTACATATCATATGACTTCATGGTCAGCAATAAATGCTAAAAGAGGAGAAGGGGGCTAGGGGGTATTCATTATTAAGGTGTTTGTCTTCTGAAGCAACTGCTATATGCTCTGTGACCCTGCTTCCCAGGTGTGGCTGGACATCACCTGCTGTTGGCAAAGTAGAGAACAAATCTTTTTGTTTTGCTTTTGTTCCACACACTTTCTTTGCTTTTCTTCATTAAACTGCCTTTACCTTGTCCCATAAGTTTTAAATCTTATTTTGTCCCTCCTTTCTGACTGAGGAGGGAGAGTGACAGAGCACGTTGGTGGGCACCTGGTGCCCACACAAGGTCAACTCACCCCAGTCTTTTTGGTGCTCAATACATGGCTCAAGAGAATGGCAATTTTGAATTGAGCATTCTATTGTAATAGTTACTAATTGTAAGGCCTCTGTGTGGGTCACAGAGTTTTCTTGCTGCACTGCTTATCTCTTTATTTGTTTGAACTTGGAACATGTTAACAGAACCAAAGGCTATGGGCTTTGCCCTGGCATTGAGGCCCTAATGTGCTGACGGAGGTGTCTTGTGGAGGGGGTGAGGGAATACACCTCCCTCTTCCCATACAGGACTCATGTGGGTTGTTTTGTTGCGCATGCTCCTGAGGGCTTGTTCACCCTTATGTGAGGTGTTTAATACTACTAATTAACAGTGCGGGCCTATTGTGAAATCTGTGGAATCTGATGTCATGCTGGCGTAAGAGGAGACAATTTTTGGGTGTGGTGACAGTGAAACATGCCCTGAGGTAAGCAGACTATAATTTGCAGCTTCTTTTAAAGCAGTTGCTTTTAGCAGAGAACTGGGGCTTTGTTGATGCAGAAGCTTCGGACAATAACACGACGACCAATATGATCAGGTTAATGCCAAATTTATTGCACAGATAGCTCAGTTATTATAGATGTTCTGATTCCGCATCACGCGCCAACAACTTGCTGATTGGTTGCACAAGTTGTGCATGCAGTAAGCAACATATTATGATTGGCTTAAGACATCTGTCCATGCGAACAATCACCCCTCCTTTCTCTTAGGTTAAGTTCCACATTTCACACGCTGAGTTCTGCACGCATCCTCATATCTTATTTGTCTCAGCATTTCTAGCATCGCAACAATGTTTTCACATAGCCTTCAGACTTACAAAGCCTACATAGTTGTCAGCAATTCTTCAGTGCTTGGGATGTCCACAGGATGTCCCTTTTGTACTAAAAATCCACCCACAACTCCCCCTTTTTGTTTTTGAACAATCCAAGCACCTGAAAACATTTTTTTCATAGACGTTTCTAAAGATCTTCGTATACAAGAAAACAAACAAGGTAAAATGATCAGCAATATCATTATAACAATCAAAATTACAAGGCCCTGTTTCAACAAGTCTTGTACCCAGCCAGCCAGTCCCCAGGAATTAAACAATTGCTCCAACCACGAATGACCCTGAGTAAGCTTATGCATATTGTGCTGTAACTGGGCTAAGTGGTTATGAATAGAGCGTGAGTGATCAGACAAATTCATACAACACATCCCTTCAAAATCCTCACAACCATGGCCTTGTACTAACAACAAAAAATCAATAGCAGCACGATTCTGCAGCACAGCATGTCGTATGCTATCAGCATCTGTTAGCAAAGCAGAAATCATCTCAGAAGTCAGGTTAAACTGTTTTATACTCCAACAAGCTAGCTTTTCTAGATCTGTTAAAGCCTTGGCTGCAATTACTCCAGGAGCTAAAAAGCCTGCAAATATTCTTGACGTGCGATCCCAAAACTTAATGTGGTCACTGCAGTCAGGAGTAAAATTGATAATTGCTCGTCGCGATCTCTGTGACTGGTTTCTAAGACTAATAAGACTAATCCTGTCAGGTGCAAACAAAGTAAGTCTGCCTAAATAACACGGTCCTCCTACTGGATGACTAGGGATGCCTCCCCAAGCTCTATCACCACATATCAAAAAATATCCAGGTGGAAGTAGCTTAGGAAAAGATGCATTATTCCAAATCCCTCCATACGACAGTCCTAGGGCAGCACCTTCTTCTTGACAATAATTACTCTTAATAAACGGAACAGTGGGAGTAACATTTTGCATACCAGCAAAAATACCTGTCATATCAAACCCATAATCTTTATATAATACTGGATTTTGTCCTCCCAATTTAATACATCCTAGGCTAAAGTTGCCAATATGCCCTCCAGTGTTATTTCCAGCATGATGTCCCACTGCTGGGAGTGACCCTAAAAGATCCAATTCCTGCAAAGGGAAAGGAAATGATCAGTTTAAATGATTAATGAGATGACCTTGAACTATGGGTCCCACTCCTTTTGGACACCAATAGCTGTCTGCAACTCCTCGTAACAGATTACAAGTGTCATTAACCTGCTCTGATTTTAACAGTGAACTATTTGTTAAATTGACTTGGGATACATAGCCTTCAAAGTCCTTCAATCGCAGAAACGGAAAACCAATCAAACATGTTCGGAAAGGATCTGATGGAGTGCCCATAGATAAGCAAAAAGCTGAGTTGCCTGTCTGATTTGCCCATGTTACCCATATGTTCTGCCTAGGGGATATGTTTGTGATATCTTCCACTCCCAGTCTCACTAAATTAATAATCATTATCCCAATTATCCAATTCATGTTGCCACTATGACTTCCAACCAAATCTCTTTTCACACTTTTTCTTTGTTTTTTCCCACTCGTTTGGTTTTACTCTCCAAAAACTGGGTATAAAGAGTTTCTTGCTACACTCAACCTTCTTAGGTTCAATTCTAGTCTGCTGTGCTCTAATATATTGCTACCATTCTAGTATTTGACTATCTAATCGAGGATTATGTCTCCATTCATCAATAATTGTCTCATGGCCAGTTTTTTCTGCCAGCCGAGCCGCCTGCTGTACAATCTGAAATTGCCATTGGAAACAAATGTCACACCAGAATCCTGATGACCCCGCTCACCTAAACTCCGTTTTTCCACATCGATCACACACAGTTAATAACCACGGTTCACAGCCCCCACAGTCCGGACAGGTGATCACAGTATGCTCCAGTGTTCTCAGCCTCTTCCTCCGACTCTTGTACACCTGTTTCCTGTTCAGCTCCTTTCCATGGTTTGATCCATCGGGCCGGTACCCATCGGGGACCTTCATCTGTCAAAACACAAGCATAGCCTCTCCCAGTCATTTTCACTTCAACAGGACCTTTCCATTTTCCAGAAATTAGGTCTTTGTACTGTACGCGCACAGGTGTAACAGCCTGTAAATCTGATTTCAACGAGTTATGATGTATAACAATTGGTGGCGATTCTCGTTCCCCGGTTAAACGCAAATAATTCAAAACTTATAGAGCTTTTGCAAGACGTTCTGAGGGTATCTGTTCTCCCCCTTTTTGTTTTTGCAAAAGCGATTTCAACGTAGCATGAGCTCTTTCGACAATGGCTTGACCTGTGGGGGAATGAGGAATTCCAGTGGTCCAGCGTATGCCCCACAGATTACAAAAATGAATGAACCGTTGGGAAACATACGCAGGTCCATTATCAGTTTTAAGTTCTTGTGGTACCCCCAAAACTGCGATAGTAGCACACATATGCTTTATTACGTGTTTTGCCATTTCTCCGGTTTGTGCAGTAGCCCACATAGCATGAGAATAGGTATCAATACTAACATGGACATACTTTTGTCCCCCAAACTCTGGGACATGCGTAACGTCCATCTGCCATGATTACAGAGCTTGTAGCTCGCGAGGATTAACTCCCAAACCTAGGCCAAAGCCTATTTTTTGACAGGCAGGACAGGATTGTACAATTCCTCGAGCATCTGACATTGTTAAATTAAATTGTTTAGCCAATACCTTTGCTGATTGATGAAAAAAATCATGGGAGACTCGAGCTTGCTCAAATAAATTTGTTTGACGATTCTCCCAGTTAGCAGCAACTAGGCGATCAGCACGATTATTACCTAAGGCCAAGCCATAGTCTGGCTGATGACTCCATATATGTGTCACAAAGTATGGATGCATTCTCTGATTTAACAAATGCAAAAGTTGTAACAACAATTGATATAAAACAGGATTTGCAAGATTCCGAAGCATAGAACGCTCCAATTGCATAACTGTACCAACTACATACAAAGAATCAGAAACAACATTAATTGGTTGGTGATGCCAGTTTTGAAAAACCCAGACAACTGCCCTTAATTCCAAAGTTTGAAGGGAATCTCAAGAACAACCATCTAGTAGCTTGAAATTCCACTGTCCTTCAACACACCAAGTTACCGCCGCTCTCTTGGACTTTCGTCCTGCATCCGTAAATGCTGTTGGTCCTTTCACCGGAGACTCCGATCGTTGTGGGAATTCCTCAAATGTTTGATTCTGAAGTAATGACAACATCTTAAAAGGTGGATAAGCATTAGTTATTTGGCCAGTAAAATCAGCCAGAGCATACTGAAAAATTTCTGAAGAAGATAGCAGCCAATCTAGGTAATTCTGTGTAATAGGTACATAAATAGTTACAGGTTCTTGTCCAGTTAAGTCAATAACTCTTTTTCGACCCTTTATAATCAGATTTGCAAACATTTCTATTCTAGTACACTGTGTTTCTGGGCTGATAAGGTAAAAACACCCATTCTAACATTTGTAACATTTGATGTGCCTGCTGCACTATTACAGCACACAAGTGTTCTCTATTCTGATTGGAATTTACAATTATTAACTGCAAAGGTAATCCTGCAATACAACGATGCACAAAGCCTGTCAGTATTTTATTAACTATGGTATCTAGCGCTTTCTTTTGAGTCGATGTCAGTTGTCTACACTCGTCTGCTCCCGTGGATGCACCTAACAAGGACATCAATGGGGCTAGATCGTCATTGGTAATACCTACTACGGTCCGTACCCATTGAATATCTCCCATTAGTTTCTGGACATCTGTTTAATTTTTAATTTCTGTTGTCAATTGAACCTTATGAGGTCTGACTGTACTTTGTGTAACGATCCACCCTAAATATTGCCATGGGCAAACCTTTTGTACTTTTTCTGGTGCAATTTTCAGACCTTTAGCTTCCACTGCTTCTGTTAACTCTTTCAGTTTTCTATCCACATTCATATCTGGGCCTGCAACCAATATGTCGTCCATATAATGATAAATAAGCAAAAATGGATTCCGTTCCCTAAACAATTGCAATGCCCACGCAACAAACATCTGACATAGAGTAGGAGAATTTTTCATCCCTTGTGGTAACACGACCCACTGGTATCGTTTTGCCTGCTCTCTCTTATTTATTGATGGTACCGTAAAAGCAAACTTTTCTGCATCCTCAGGATGTAGGGATATAGTAAAAAAGCAATCCTTTAAATCTACAATAAACAAATTCCACCCATTTGGTATCATTGCTGGAGAGGGTAATCCTGGTTGTAAGGCACCCATATCGTGCATAACTGCATTTATAGCCCTAAGATCATGTAACAAACGCCATTTTCCTGATTTTTTGGGAATAGTAAAAATAGGTGTATTCCATGGACTTGTTGATGGCACAACATGACCTGCTTCCAATTGCTCCTGAACTAATGATTGAACAATACGCAGCCTGTCTTCTTTTAGTGGCCACTGGTCCACCCACACAGGAGTTGTAGTGGTCCAGGTGAGCTTTAATGTTGGCTGCTCGACCGTGACCGCTCCTAAAAAGGTGATGTCACATTTCGAGCCCCAAGCTGAGAAAGTACATCTCTACCTATCAAAGCGACAGGTAGCTGCATCACGTATGGTTTAACTGAAACTACGGCTCCATTCATAAATGTAAAAGAAACTAAAGTTTGACTGATCATTGTCCTCTGTGGACCCCCTACTCCGACTACACTCGTTGCAGCAAAGACAAGGGGCCATGCTGATGGCCAGTTAGCAAAAGGCAAAATCGTAACATCAGCACCTGTGTCTATTAACATAGTCAGAGTAATGGATGACCCTAAAGGATGTGTTACAATTACCTTTTCTTCTGGTTTGTCCTGTGCAATATCAATAGCTAACAGAACCTCAGGAGATCCTGTTGAGCCAAAACTTCCAGTACCTCACTGTTTTGGCAGCGACCTCGGGACCATTGATCGAAGTGGTATCAATTGTGCAATTTTTGACCCTTGAGGAATGGTAATTGGGGGAGTCAGCGTATAAACCATAATCTTTATAATCCCTGTATAATCAGCATCAATAAGGCCTGGTACAACAAAAATGCCCTAACGGGACACAGAGGAGCGTCCAATTAACAGAGCACTCAGTCCATGACCCAGCGGTCCTTGTTGATCTGAATCAATTAAAGCAACTGCCGATGCAACTAAAGTAGTATTTACTGCTGTTGCCAGGTCCACTCCTGCGCTTCCTGCGGTAGTGGCCACGCAGTGGTCCAAGCACCCTGCATTGCCCCCTGTGTTTGTGTCATAGCGCGAGGGGGAAGAGTCGCGCTCGGTACCCTGTTTCCTGACCGCCTGCGTTCTGTAATATTATGAGTAGTACTCTTACAATTTACACACCATTTTTCTCCTTGCCGATCTTTGCCTGTACTCCTACATTCTTTTTTATAATGACCTGATTTCCCACAGGTTTAGCAACCTCATCCGCCAGTTCCCTCAGTACCCGTGAGTGTATCCCATCAGGTCCCATGGACTTGTTCACTTTCAGGTTCATCAGATGGTCATCAACCTGATCTTCACTTACAGTGGGCAGTTCTGTTCAACCCCTGCCATTATCTTCTGTGACTCCAGGAGTGTGGCTGGAGCCCTTGTCAGTGAAGAATGAGGAAAAGAAGTTGTTGAGAACCTTGGCCTTCGCCATATCACTTGTCACCAGTTCTCCCGTTTCCTTTCTGAGGGGGCCCACACCTTCCCTAGTCTTCTTCTTACCATTAATATACTTATAGAAATTTTTGCTGTTTCCCTTGACCTGCTTGGCTAGATTTAATTCTAACTGAGCTTTAGCTTTTCTCACCAGGTCGCTGTTTGGACAGCTTCCTTATATGCCCCCCATTCTAGCTGTCCTTTCTTCCACTCCTTAAAACGTTTCTTTTTGTGTGACATTGTGTTCAGGAGCTCCTTGTTCATCCAGGCAAGTCTCCTAGCTTTATTTCCTGCCTTCCTCTTTTCCAGTATACTTTGCTCCCGAACACGGAGAAGGTGATCCTTGAATACCGACCAGCTGTCCTGGGCCCCCCTTCCCTCTAGAGCTTTGTCCCACAGCACTTTGGCCAGCAGATCCCTGAAGCGATCAAAGTCTGCATGCCTAAATTCCAGGGTTGTAAGCTTGGAATACATCCTCCTAGTTGCCCTGAGGATCTTAAATTCTATTGCTTCGTGGTCACTGCAGCCAGGGTTGTCCCTGAGCCTCACGTTGATCATCAGCCCTTCTCTGTTGGTGAGAACAAGGTCCAGCATAGCACTCTTTCTTGTTGGTTCCTCTACCATTTGGAGGAGGAAGTTGTCATCAATGCATTCCAGGAACATCCTGGATTGCTGGTGCCTTGCTGTGTTGTCCCTCCAGGAGATGTCAGGATGGTTGAAATCCCCCACGAGGACCAGGGCCTGTGAACACGAAGCCACTTCTATCTGCCTATGGAGGGCCTCATCTGCTTAGCTCTGCTGGTCAGGTGGCCTGTAGCAGACCCCTACTGTCACATCGCCTTCCCCTGTCTCCCCTTTAATCTTACCCCATACACTCTCAACCAGCTCATCATCCTTCCCCATATGGAGCTCCATTGATTCTAGCTGGTCACTGATGTAGAGGGCAACACTTCCTCCCCTCCTATCCTGCCTGTCCTTCCTAAAGAGTTTGTATCCATTTATCCCTACATTCCCATCATGGGAATCATCCCACCAAGTTTCAATAATAGACACTATGTCATGGCTTTCCAGCAGCACAGTGGCCCTTAACTCATCCTGTTTATTGCCCAAGCTGCATGCATTTGTGTAGAGGCACTTCAGCTGGGCTGGCCGTGTCACCCTCTTGTGCGAATCCCCCTTGATTCCCTTGGAGTGTCCCAGTGCATTGCCTCCGGCTTGCCTCGGGGCAACAATTTGAGAGCCCTTACTAGGACTCCATCCCTCTGCCCCTGATGTGCTGCCCCACTGTTTGTCACAGGCAAGTATGAAATTATTGACCCCCTTCCCTCTTAAAATCTAGTTTAAAGCCCTATCAATGAACCCTGCCAACTCCTGCCCTAGAATCCTTTTCTCCCTCTGGGATAAGTGCATCCCATTAGCTTCTCGCAGCTCTGGTGCCTCATATACCAAGCCGTGATCGTAAAATCCAAAGACCTGTTGACGACACCAGTCCTGGAGCCATGAATTGACCTGTTGACTCCTCCTATATATTCCCTTGTCCATCGCTGATGTCAGAGGGATGGAGGAGAACACAACTTGAGCTCCTGATCCCTTTACCAGTTGCCCTAAGGCTCTGAAATCTCTTTTAAATGATTGTGAGCCTCTCATTGCTACCTCATCACTTCCCACCTGAAAGACCAGAAGCAGGTAATAATCTGAAGGACTCACAAGGGTGGGGAGTTTACCTACGACGTCCTTTACCCATGCACCAGGGAGACAGCAGACCTCTGTATGAAGCAAGTTCGGTCTGCATATCAGGCCCTCTGCTCCCCTCAGCAGGGAGTCACCTACAACAATGACCCTTCGATTTTTCTTTTCAGGGTCAGTTTTGATGGACAGCCTGAGGCGAGTTGGCCTTGGTGGCTCTTCTGGCCTTTGAGAGCCCTCGGCCTTGCTCACGACCAGTTCCTCCTGCAGAGCCACATACCTGTTCTGCAAGGGCAGTATAGGTGTGCGCTTCTTAAAAGAACCCACTTGCTCCATTTGTTTCTTTTGTTACGTTGGCCAGAGAACTGTTCCCATTGACCCTGCTCATGTAGGTTATTACGGGACAGCTGGGGGGCTTGCTGCTCAAAGGATACGGAATTCTATGGTCCACTAAGAGTTACCTCCCATTCCTTTTTTGTAAAGATCAGTTTGTGGAAATGGTCTATTTCCCTCTCACTCTCTCTGATGTTCCTCAGTCTACTCACCTCTTCTCTGAGCTCCATCACTTCATCTTAGATCTAAGAACGCAGTAGTTGGGGCAGAGACCCAAACCTCATGTGAGGGCACTTTGGTTCATATAGGGACCCAAACTCCACCTTCACTAATTGCCCCAGAAGTCAAAAAGAAATAGTGGAGTAGGAGGTGAGTGGGTCTATATAATTGGTCTATAAGGGAGTGAGAATGCAGAAAAGTCTGTTTGGGAAGCCGGTCCTTCAGAAGAAATGGGAGGCAGAAGCGAGAGAAATCACTCAAGAGATGGAAAGTACCCATTCCCTGGGCTCAAGAAAACTTCGAGACATGTGGAATTATTACAGGCACCAGCCAAGTAAGTATATTACTGCCTGGCAACTCCAATTGGGGAAGAGTGGGACCAACAGTCAGGAACTGGAAGGTGAGGAAGCCCTGGGATCCCTTGCTAAGGATCATGGAGCTGACAGAGGAATTGGAAAAGAAGGAATGAATTTCAGCTTCTGGAGGAGTCTCCTGTCAAGTGTGAGGGCAAGATATCCATTGAAGGAAGAGCATCATGCTACCTCTGAAATTTTGAAGAAAATCTCTCTTGCTCCTTTTCCCACAGGCCAGCACCTCAGCTGTGAGGGGCAACCCATGCAGCCAGTCCCCTCCCGCTGTGGTCAGCAGGAAAGGAAGACCCAGGACCATGCTGCGGGGCTCTCTGGTTCTTCCTGCGTGACCAGGGGAAGTGGGATGGTGAGCCTACTTTTAAGTTGGCAGCCTGTGTATGTGAAGAGAGGTTGAAGAGAGCTGTTAAGAAGGGGCTGTGCAAGAAATCTGTCAGTTTAGTTGCAGTTTAGTTGCCCCATCATGTGGGGCAAGAAAGCAGAAGAAGTGTTTGAGAAGGGCCAAAGAATGATTCTGATTCTTCTAAAAGGTGGATTGGCCACGAAAAGAAGCAAGGTCAAAGGAGGTGCACAGGAGATGTGGTTCTTGGGAGTAAAATGGCAGGGTGGGCGTCGTTACATCCGTATGGATGTGATCAAGAAGATAACAACTGGATCCCCACCAATCTGGCAGCAAGACAATGTAACACACCAAGAGAAAGATTTTTAACTGCCTCTGTGTGGACATTCCTTTTGCAAACACTGCAGCAGAAATGGTGACGAGAGTGTTGGTCTGTGTGTGTGGGGCACATGGGGAGTGTTTACCATTCCCAAGAGGGGAGTGTGGGACACAGTGCAGTGGGCCCCCTTGGGGCACTGTCAGTTGCAGGGGAGGAAGGCATCCGTGACTCTATCGGAGACCTGGGCCATCAGGCCCAGCTTTGCTGAGCCTTTGCCCACACATGCCTTCTTGGCCTCAGTGCACTTGTTGTGGAAGGATAGCTTGGTGACTGCTGATTACGTTTGAGGACCCTGGGCTGTGAGAAGCCATGGGAGGGCAGCAGCCCTTCAGACTCCTATGAAATAGTCAGGTGGGGAGAACAAGAGAGAGGCGAGGACGTGCTGCAATTCCTCTTGTCCGTGCTGCTGCTGTGCTGGGGGAAGAGGCTCAAGTGGGAAATGACCCTCAAAAGGCAGACCAAAACTGATGAAAGATCTGCGACACGCCATACAACATTACGCTTAACAAAAAAACTGTGACTAGAGCTCTGATCAGCAGGTGGCTTGATAGCAACCAGCCATGTCTTCCCACATATCCTTCAGCCCCTGACAAGGAGGGCCAGAAAATAGTGCTTTTGTGGTAACCCCATCAAAACAGGTGCACTCTCAGCACTGTTGCAGACACCAAGGACTGTCGTCAAAATCCTGGCCTGTATGGGTAGGAGTATAGCCAGGAGATAAGGTAATGATCCCATTCTGCTCAGCAGTCATCCGATGGCATCTAGCATACTGCTCTAATGCAAGAATTTGATCAAGTGGAGTGAGTTCAGTGGAGGGTGAGCAGGATGTTGAGAGGGTTGGAGCACGTACTAGGAGAGAAGAGGCTGAGGGCATGAGGCTTGCAGAGTGTGGAGAAGGGATCACTTTTGTGGAAGCCATAAATCATCTCTGGAGTAGCTGTGGTCCTTGAACTGTGTTGGGTCATTCTATCTAGCCCCAGATATTCAAAGATGCTTAAAAAGCAAAAGGTTACCCATCCTATGCATGAATAAGCATACTCAAGGCAAGCCCATGTTAACAGTCACTACACAACCATCGCCAACAACCCCTTCCCAAGAACCACCTCTAAGACACATCTCTTTCCCTGGGCATCCTGGGAGAGTGTCTGCAGGGAAAAGGATGACACAGAGGCATGGGCTGGGATGCATTAGATCTTTAATGAGTCAAAGGAGAGAGAAACAAGGTGCCTCCAAGTGGAGGCCCCAGTGCCAGAGCAGAAAGGAGTTGTTGTCCCATGGCTATGGTGGAAATTCCACCAGGTGTTCAATTGCCTGCCCCAAAGAGGGAGAAGGCCAAGCATGGTTTCCCTAGGTTGGCTTTGTGGGGCTCACAGGCCAGGGCAGCACAAAAGAACAAGGAGACAGGAGGCAAAGGAGAGAGTGGAAGAGAGGAAAGACAGGCATGGGCTGTGCTTTCTGAGAGTCCAGGCTGGCACCATCCTTTTGCAAGGGTTGCTCAGACCTTTGGAAAGCAACAGCACAATGCTCCATCCCCAGTCTGGTACCATCTTGTGGGTCCCTGGGGAATGTCCAGGGAATGCCATCACCAGCAGCTTTAGCAGGGACGGCACCTTGTGCCGCAGTAGCGGCTGCCCAAGCCAGAGAGGCCGGAGAGGCCATAGCCCCCGGAGGAGATGGGCACTCCCGCAGAGCTGAGGATGCTGCCAACAGCAGCAGAGGTGGAGTTTCCAACAGCGGTGTTCTGTGGGAAGGAGCTGAGGATGGGGCCGGGCAGGGTCACCACCACGGGGGAGGGCTCGATGACAACGGTGGAGTCCTGGCACTGCCTGACACAGGGCTCATTGCAGCTGTTGGCCAGCGGGGTCGGGCCACAGGGCTGGCAGGGCTGGCATGGCAGGCACTGGTTGTAGCAGGACATGTCTTGGGGCTGGAGGTGCACCTGGGAGAGAGGGCAAGGGGAGCAGAGCATGAAGGGTGGGTGAGGAGCATCCCATCACCCCACCACAAGGGAGCCAAGGCATGAGTTGGAGATGAGAGCTGGAGGCTGTGTAGGGAGGCCCATATGTTTCTCATTCCCTTAAGCCCAGAAGGTCCCTCCTAAGAGTGACCAAGGCCAGGGACTGGCTGATCCATAGCTCACCTCATACTTACCTCTCTGCACGGCACACATTCCTTCTCTCTGTCCCATAATAAGTAGTCCCACAACCCAGTGCAAGACAGGGTATGTGCTGAGAAATCCTGGAGGAGGACAAGGGGGAAGAGAAAGGGCTTCAGACTCACCTTGTTCCCAAGGAGATGGAGATGAGAGGAGTGAATGAGAGAGTGAGGAGAAGGGCCCGCTTTTATACCGCTTCTGCACCACCCCAGGCCCACAGTCACTGCACATGGGTAGCAATTTTCCAACAGACTCACCTCCAAAGCAAAATATCTTACCTAATGGCACAGATTTCTGTCAACACTGTCATTTCATTTCCTCATTTATGTCATGCTTACTCTGCCATGCCTTTCATGTGCCAGGATGAGAGGCACAAGGATATCCTGAGCAGGGTTGTGCAGTTTGCGTAGAAAATGTGTCCACAAATACTTTTGGGATTCCCTGCAGGCAGGGGATGTTTGCTTGCATCAGTGACGTGTGATTGTTTGCAACTCCTTTTGGAGGAGGATGACCAGCTGTGGCCTGCACTGCACGTATCATCAGAGCACCCAAACACTTCTCTTCCTTAAGTACCTGCCTCGTGCTTCTCTCTCCTCCCTTTGTCCCTGCCCACTCTAATGGTCACTAGCTGGTGCATCTCCAGGCAGCCAGGAGATTTCTTTATTTTGATACCCTTTTCTCTGGGGAGAATGTTCTCCAGGCTGAGTATGTAGGGTTGGGGTTAGGAAATCCAAAGCCCACCTGGGGTTGAATCAGGGAAATTATGTGGTGGCCTTCCAATTTTTTTACCCTGAAGGAAAGAAGGCCTGGAAGAGAGAAGTCATGCTTCCTAGCAATGGGTAAAAGAGGTGATGGGAGGGAGTGAAGAACATAGAGCCAGACTGTCCTGAGTCCTATCCAGTGAAGGGACAAGAGGTAATAGGCACATATTGAAATATGGGAAATTCCATGAAAACGTAAGGAAAGCCTTTGTTGGAGTGAGGGTGGTCAAGCACTGGCTGGGTTTGCCCAAATAGAGATTATGAATTCTCCATCCTTGTAGGTATTTGGAGATTGACAGGACTTGGCCCTGAGCATCCTCCAAAGCATGACTCTTCTTTGAGCATTGGGATTGGACTAGATGATCCTGTGATTTTGTCATGGGAAAAGACGGGTGATGCTGGCCCTAAGAAGGAAGAACTGGTTGAAAACATTGGAATCAAGGGCAGCTTTGGCTGTCACACCTGAGAAACAGAGTTCAAGACCTGAAGACAGGAAGGAAAATGAGTAGCAGAGTACAGCCCTTGAACTTCAGGCACGCCAACTTTGGCCTGTTCAGGCAGCTGGTAGGGAAGATGCCATGGAGGCAGATGTGAACCAGAAAGGAGCTCAGAAATGCTGGCAAAACCTTAGATACCTCATGGTCCAAGAGCAAGAAGAGTCCAGGCCAATATTCATGACAACAAGTAGACATCTCAGCAGACCGGCTTTGGCTAAGTGGGGTACGCAAGGTGGAGCACCAGTGTCAAAAGGCAGCATCCTGGACATGGAAGGAGGAACGAGCTGCAAAGGAGGAATTTAGAAGCATTTCTTGAGCATGTTGGGATGCTGATAGGAAGTCAAAGCTCAGCTTGTGTTGAGTCTTGCAAGGGGCATCAAGAGCAACAGATGGACATCAAATCAAGGATTGCCTGAGAAAAGTTGACTCGTACAAGCCAGTTGATATGCTCTAGGGCAGGACTGCGACAAAGGAAGTCCTGAACCAGTGGGAGGACTGTGCTAGAGGAGTCCCATGGCATTAAGAAGGACAAATGGCAAGTTCAGCACCCGGAAAGGAAGAATCTGTTGCATCAGTACATACTGCAGACTGAACTATTCTATGATGTTAGGGCTCTCAGACCTCCTCTATGTAGATCTGCCTGCAGAGGCAGGGTCAGCCTTGGGGAGAGAGTTGGAGGGTGGAAGGGAATGGACAGACAGGCCTCATCTTCCTGGACAAAGAGACCAGGCTGTGGTGAGGAGCTGTCCTGAATGCTTTGCGGAGGGAAAGAAAGGCTTTCAGAAAATTTCTCCCCACTGGTCAGGGCTCTTAATTGGGTCTCAGGTGATATGTCTTCATGAAGCATTAGGGCTTCAAGCACACCTCCTCACCCCAAAGGGCTCCTCCGGCATGACCACAAGCCAGCACCATGGGAGATGCAAGGAAACTTCCCCTAACTCCCCGTTGAGTGACGGCTGTCAGGACCCTGAGGTGCCACGTGCTGGAGGATGCTGAGGGATGGGAGGTGCTCAGAAGGGCCCAGAGTACAAAACCAGCTCTCAGACTACATGAAGGAGGTGATGCACTTCCATGCTCTGCAGTCATGGAGGCAGCTGGGACATATCCCAGGAGGGCAAGGTTATGCCTTCAGCAGGCAAGCTTCCTGGGACAGACTCTCCCTACGCATGGTGAATCACACTCTAATTGTGGATTGGCCATGTGTCAACCTTTTGGTGTGAGGTCAAGCAGGATTGCATGCTGTCTTCAGATTTGTGTCCCACACAAGACTGAATTGCCCTGTGGCCAGGGCAGCTCCATCCCTAACCCAGGAAATCTGGTCTGAGCACTGGGCTGTACCTGAGTACACAGCTCCATGCAACTCCAACAGCCTTTGCCCTCCAGACTGACCTTGCCAGCACTCCCACAGCTCAGAATGCTCACAGGATCGTCAGAGTGTTTTGGAGAAGACACCTTGCCTTTGGGTATGCTCTTGGTCCAGGTCCAAAATGTGTAGCCAGACTGCATGGTGGTGCGAAGGGAGTGGGAGGGTCAAGGTGCCGTCTGAAGCCCCAGAACTCACCTCCTACCCACTCCAGTAATGAGGATGGATCTGATTCCAATGGTGTTGTTGAGGAATCATGGTGTTCAGAAAGATTTTTCTTCTTCAATTCTGCTGAAGGTAGTGATCAGAGATCCCACGAGAGTGCAACAAGAGAGGGTGACTTTGCCAAATAAACTGGTAAAGGATTAAGTGAGGAGCTTGTGTCACATCGTCAGGCACAGGAACCTGTGGGCACCTAGGAGAGGATTGCGTTCATGTGAGGATATGAGTGTCTTTCTGCAATGGGGGTTGAAAACAACGTCACCAGATTTCCCCACACCCATTTTCCCTGTTTACAGACACCTCTCCTATACTTGGGGGTACATCTTCTACCCATACTGGTCCCTTCCTGGGATTTCCTTGGGCCTCTAATCCTGGCACATGAAAGGGCCCATGGCAGACCATGTGCCTGAGAAATCAGGAAATGAAATGGCAGTGTTGATGGAAACCAAACCACAACTTGTGCCATTAGGTAGCATGTTTTGCTTTGGAGGTGAGTCTATTGGAAAATTACTGCCCACATGCAGTGACTGTGCATGTGGGGCAGTGCAGGAGTGGTATAAAAGTGTGTACTTCTCCTCATGCTCTCATTCATTCCTCTTGCCTCCATCTCCTTTGGAACAAGGTAAGTCTGAAACTCTTTCTCCTGTTCATGCTCATCTTCCTTTGCCTCGTCGTCTTTTGGGATTTCCCAGCACAAAACTGACGTTTTGTCCTACGCTGGGTCATGGGAGTGCTTATCATGGGAGAAGAAAGAGGGTAGAAGGTGTGTCATGGAGAGAGGTTGGGGCTTGGCTGAGGCCTCCTTTATCTACAGGCTAGGAAGGGATCTCCAGGGGCTTGGTTACTCATGGCAGGGCTTTTCTGGGCTGAGGGGAATGAGAAACCCATGGGCCTCCCTATAATGCCTTGAGGTCTCAGCTCTAGCATGTTGCTTGTGTCCCTTGTATTGGGATGACAGGCTGCTCTTCAACGACCCTTCATACTCTGCTTCCCCCTACTATCTCTCCCAGGTGCACTTCCAGCCCCAAGACATGTCCTGCTACAACCAGTGCCTGCCATGCCAGCCCTGCCAGCCCTGCGGCCCGACCCCGCTGGCCAACAGCTGCAATGAGCCCTGTGTCAGGCAGTGCCAGGACTCCACCGTCGTCATCCAGCCCTCCCCCGTGGTGGTGACCCTGCCCGGCCCCATCCTCAGCTCCTTCCCGCAGAACACCGCTGTTGGAAACTCCACCTCCGCTGCCGTTGGCAGCGTCCTCAGCTCTGCGGGAGTGCCCATCTCCTCCGGGGGCTATGGCCTCTCCGGCCTCTCTGGCTTGGGCAGCCGCTACTGCGGCACAAGGTGCCGTCCCTGCTAAAGCTGCTGGTGATGGCATTCCCTGGACATTCCCCAGGGACCCACAAGATGGTACCAGACTGGGGATGGAGCATTGTGCTGTTGCTTTCCAAAGGTCTGAGCAACCCCAGCAACCCTTGCAAAAGGATGGTGCCAGCCTGGACTCTCAGAAAGCACAGCCCATGCCTGCCTTTCCCCTCTTCCACTCTCTCCTTTGCCTCCCGTCTCCTTGTTCTTTTGTGCTGCCCTGGGCTGTGAGCCCCACAGAGCCAGCCTAGGGAGGACCTGCTGACCGTGCTCCCTCTATGGGGCTGGCAGATCAACACCTTGCGGGATTGCTGCCGCAGCCATAGATCACAAACTCCTGTCTGTTTCTCTTGCACCCTGTACTGGGCCCTCCACTCAGAGCAACCTTGTTTCCCTCTTTTGACTCATTAAACATCTGATGCATCCCAGACCACGCCTCTGTGTCATCCTTTTCCTTTCGGATGCTCTCCCAAGATGCCCAGGGAGGGAGATGTTGCTCAGGGGTGATTCTGGTAGGAGGTGTTTGGGGATGGTTATGTAGTGACTGTTAATACAGGTGTGCACTGAATGTGCTTAGTCATGCATTGGGTTATTCTCTGCTTTCTAAACTTCTCTGCCTTTTCCAAAACCAGCCGGCTGGTAATATCCCAGTTGCAAAAGGGATTTTCCTCTGAATGATACCCATGGCCAACATTAAACTCTGTGGAAGGATAGTGCAAACTGAGAGCCACTCTATTTCTCTAGAGCACCAGGATGGCTTGATCCACATCTAGCAATTCTTCCCATGTCATGGAATTTCCACCGTCTTGCAGGTTGCGGGTCCACTTCTCACAGAAGGTGCATGCCATTTTCCCTTTTTTTCTGCATAAACGCGCCCTTTGTGAACAATCTCCTTTTTCTGTGTTGTGGGAAAAAGTCCTCTGCAGAGACCAAAAAAGTTTTTGGCACAGGACTGCTGGACTTGTAGGAACTTTTACCAGTTTCTTTATGCCCTTGGAACCATGCAATGAGCCAGGTCAAAATAGCCCCGTGTAGCCTACAGTGAGTGTGGTCCTGACCTGTCATGTAGAGAGAGAAAATTTCCATCACAGATGTTTCTCACCACTTTGTCCATCCTCTGGAGAGTGACCACTTTCGGAAAGTAGTTCATTGACTGGATATCCCTGGATGTGGAGGTTAAATAGCACTGCCAGGGGAGAGATGGCCTCAGAGCTCAGCCTTGCACAGAAACACCCCCTCCCTTTCCCAGATTTTTGTCCAGCCGAGGAAGCTCTCTGCACCAGGGTGTCATGGACAGCACAGAGGCACAAACCAGTATCAGAGACCTCAAACTCCTCCAGCCGCTGGTGTTTCTAGCTTGGGACCAGCTGCTGTGTGATATGAGAGCAGATGTGGGGTTTGGCCTCTCCTCTGCTGGTACCAGAGCATGGCACATCTGATAAGATCAGGTGGTCTGGAAGGTGCCTCTTTCCTCCACCATGATTAAACCTTGCACTGACTGACGGTGGTCTGGCCCATGTAATTTGGAAAAAATGGGAGTCAGTGACTGCACAGGGAAAGACTTCATGATCCAGATGATCCTGGAGAAGGCAACATGTTCCTGACTCTGCAGCAAGAACTAGAAGGTTGGGGACAGCAAGATGGACAGTCGTTTGGGACAGGAGCACAGAGCTCTCGGCTCTGAGTGGATCCTGCAATACGATAATGCCCATCACCTCTTGTAGGATGGCCTGGTAGGGGAGATGTGCTGTGCCCCTGCTCCAGGTCCCTGGTCTGTTGCTACCCAGAGCCTCAGGGAACTGCTTGTGGTGCCTGGGCCTAATGTGCACACCTCCAGCAGGGTGAGAGAATTGCAAGTTTCTGTGAAAGTTACATCCCGCTTTCCATTCCCTGTCCTTGAGTTTCTCCTGTGTCCCTGAGTACTCACAAAGTGGAGCTGGAAAGGAGGGAATAGCAAACCCTAGAGGTATTGACAAGTAGGAAGAAACTGGTAGCTGCAGCATGTTGTATTGCATATCAGTCAAGAGAGAATGGGATTTCCTGATACTTTCAGTAGGAAAAGAACTTTTAATTTCCTTCTATACCTGCAGAAGATTGACATATTTGTATTGTAGAAGGAAAAAATCACATAGAATCATAGAATTGTTAGGGTTGGAAGGGACCTTAAAGATCATCTAGTTACAGCCCCCCTGCCATGGGAAGGGACATCTCCCACTACATCAGGTTGCTCAGAGCCCCATCCAGCCTGGCCTTAAAAACTCCATCTGCAGGAAAACAGAGGGTTCCCACCAAGCTGCTCTATCACTCCCCTACTTAATAGGACAGGGGGAGAAAATATGATGAAAAAACTCGTGGATTGGGATAAGGCCAGGGATATCACTTAACAATTACTGTCATGGTCAAACCAAACTCCTCTTGGGGAAAATAATTTAATTTAATGCGGAGAAATAAAAGTAGGATAGTGAGAAATAAAACAAATCTAAAAACAACTTCCACCCACTGCCTTCTCAGGTTCAACTTCACTCCTGACTCCTTTACTGCTTCCTTCACTGCCCTGAGCTGCACAAGGGCATGGGGAATGGTTGTGGTCAGGTCATAACACTTCGTCTCTGCTGCTCCTTCCTCTTCACACTGCTCCCCTGCTCCAGCATGGAGTCTCTCCCATGGGACACAGTCCTTCACAAACTTCTCCAACCTGGTTCCTTTTCATGGGCCACAGTTTCTTCTAGGACCCTGCTCCTATGTGGGCTATCCATGGGCTGCATCTTTCTTCAGTGCATATTCTCTGTTCTGGGATGGGGTCCTCCACAGGCTACAGTGTGGATATCTGCTCCACCACGGTCCTCCATAAGCTGCAAGGGCACAGCCTACTTTGCCATGATCTTCTGCAGGGGAAACTCTTCTCTGGTGCCTGGAACACCTCCTCCCCTTCCTTTTCCACTGACCTTGGTGTTGGCAGAGTTGTTTCTCTTACATTTTCTCAATTCCCTCTCTCAGCTGTTGCACAATGTTTTTTACACATTCCTAAATATGTTATCACAGAGGTGCTACCAATGTCACTGATTGACCAAGCTTTGTCCAGTGGTGGGTCCAACTTGGAGCTGGCTGAAACTGGCTCTATCCAACACGGGGGCAGCTTCTGATGTCTTCTCACAGAAACCCTCCTTGCAGCTCTCTTCTTCCCACTCCCTTCTTTCCACCCTCACTACCAAAACCTTTCCATGTAAGCCCAATACAGCATCTATAAACATTGGTTCCAGGTCCATCAGAAAAGACAGTTAGAGAAAGGGGGATGAACAGAGAAAGAAAGCCCTTTCCCTACATCCTTGCCTGAGCAACATTGTAGATATTGCTGAGGTATTTGTATAAAAGTTCTGCCCCAACCATGGACTTTAAGAATATGGCAACATGGGAAACATCCAGAAAGTAATCTAGGTAGATGGCTATCCCTCAATTATGCTACCCTAGCAAGATAACTGTATGAGAAACAGCTAGAACTTGTAGCTAATAAGGAGTATTTGCTTAGCCGGTTGCTGACTAAGGTGTAATTACAAAGGAAATAATCTCATAAATATCAAGAAAGATCTGCAAAATTGGAGCCAAGGAAATCAGAGTGAATGTGATGGTCTGTTTATTTGGGATGAGACAACAGTGATAAAGAGGAAGAACCTAGGAGGAGAAAAAGCAGAAAATGGGGATAAGATAAAGTAGATGATGTGATCAGGACTGCTCAGGAGGCTCTGTTGAGCAGAACTGTGCTAATCACCACTGCTTGACTTGCTTCTAAGCAGAAGAGACTTGGTATGCCTTCCCTTGTATTGGCAAGGGACTCTGAGAGCAGCCTTCCAAGCATCAGTGGGGAACATCTGGATGGTACTGCCTAACATACTGTTGCTCTTCAGGTCCTTCACAAAAACTTTGCATAAATCATAAAGCTTTTCTTTTCCTTGAGCCCTAGGATGTGCTCCAGCCATTTGTAGGTACACCCTCCAGCTCATGGTGATCAAGTTGTGCAGTGATCAATATGTTTGCAGGTGGCTTTGTAGCAGTCATAGGTTGTTATGATGATCAGATCTCTATGCAAGCAAAGAGGTAAAGAAAAATAGCTAAGCCATGCAACCTTCAAAAAAAATGGTCTTCTTTACAGAGAATAGGTCAGCCAGCATCATGGGCACTGTGACTGGGGAATCACAGATGCCAGCAAAAGAGAAATTGTTGAGGAAGTACATGGATGGAAGTCATGGGCAATAGACACCGCTGTGAAGAAGCTGCAATGAGAGTGTGCAGGGAGAGCTGCAGGAACACCACAGAGAGGAATACCGGTGTCTGTGGGATTGAGAAAAGTTCCAGAAGGATGAACTCTTTCACTGTGGTCTGAATCAATGTCTCTTCTTCCTACTTTTTCTTCCTGAAAGGGAAGGGGAAATTGCACATAGAAAGTTAGTCTATTTTTGGTCTTTTTTTGAGGGGGCGGAATTTTTGCTGATGACACCAGAAAGAAGAGAAGTAGTAGGATATAAAGCATTAATTTTCACAATTCAAATCTTACTTTTGACTCACTGACTGTAAAAACACACACAAATCATCAGATGATAAGAGAAGATATTTACCATATTAGGTATCTAGAGATCAAGAAAAGGCTAGAGTGTGAAGAGCTGTCTCTGAAGAATAGCCACAGCAGGTTGAAAGGTTGTGGGTAAGAATTAGAGACCGAGGTTGGTGTTTACTACAGGCTGTCCGATCAAGAGAAGACTATTGACAAAACCATCTTACCCCAGCTACAGGAGGCATCATGCTTGCAGGCTCTCATCCTTCTGGGGGGCTTCAACCACCCTGACATTTGCAGTAAAAGTCACACAGGGAGCTGTAGGCAATCCGAGAGAGTCCTGGAGTGCATTGCAGGTAAGTTCTTAAGCCAGGTAATAGACAGCCCCACCAGAGGAGATGTGATACTGGACCTCATAGTCACCAATGCAAGTGACCTAATTGGTGACATCAAGATTAGAGGCAGCCTGGGCTGCAGTGATCATGTACTGGTGGAGTTCACAGTCCTGAGGGTTATGGGTCAGCGGAAGAGTAAAGTCAAGACCCTGAATTTTAGGAAAGCAAACTTCTAGCTCTTCAAGGAATTAGTCAATAGGATCCTCTGGGAAACTGCCCTCAGGGACAAGGGATCAGAACAGAGCTGGCAGATCTTTAAGGACGTTTTCCATAGAGCACAAGAGCTCTCAGTCCCCAGGAAAGGAAGGCAAGAGGCCAGTGTGGTAAGAGACTGGAACAGGTTGCCCAGAGAAGTTGTGGATGCCCCATCGTTGGAAAAATTCAGGGTCAGGTTGGAGAGGGCTTTGAGCAACCTGATCTAGTGAAAGGTGTCCCTGCCCAAGGCAAGGGGGCTGGACAAGGTTATCTTTGAAGGTTCCTTCCAACCCAAACTGTTCTATGATTCTATGATTCTGTAATTTGCATTTATCTTTAAAGTTCAGGCTTTTAATTCTCCTTCAGTCTAGACATTACCAAGTCTGTCTGGTAAGTCTGTGATATAACATTGAATTCCATTGTTCTAAAAATAAAAAAAATAAAAAAAAATTCTTTCAGTTTGATATATTCTTTTTTGTTTTGTCTTACTAAAAATATCCCTTTTCATCCTCTCTACATAAAAGCACAGAACGTATATAATCAAGAGTTAAATATCATATGAAGTGCTTCCTTTTGATGAGACATCCTTGTTAGTAAAAATGAAGAAAATCAATCTGTAGTGTTCTCCATGAAAATGTATAGGAATGGTTTGTTCAAAATCTCTGAAGTCTGTCCAGGTATAGCAGAAGGCCTTTAGAGGGAGCAGAAGTACACCACGTTGTCTGAGTCAGGACTGGATACGAAGCATGCAATTTCAATAGGAAAATTAGCAGCTGGAGAATTTACCAATGGCAATGAAGGATACACCATTCTTGCTGAATGAGCATCTTCCCCACTCCAAAAAAAACCCAACAAACTCCAAAGTGGTATGTTTATCTTGGAAGACTTGCTTAGATTGTACTAGGAATGTAATTCAGTGGAGTTTCTGGTCCTTGTGTTATTTATGAGGTCCAGCTGGGAGTCTGTATTCTATTATTAAAGAAGGGCATTAATCAAAAGTTATGTGAAACTAGACCAATTTCATGGAGGTGATAAAATGGAAAGTGCAATGAAAGAAATCCATACTGTTTTCCATTGCAACAATCTCCACTGAAATGTTACCCAAGGAATATAACTGTATTGAGTCAGAAATAAAAAAATTCATATTACAGTTACATATGGCTACACATGGGTTTTCCCTGTGAAGAGACTCACCTCCCTCCATCTTCTAGCAATGGTCTTCCTAACGGAGCCTGGGATGCTATTGGCCTTTGTTATAAGAGTGCATTGCTGGCTCACGTCCAATATGGTGTCAGACACCAGGACCCTAAAGTCCTTTTCCCTAAAACTTCAGCTCCAGCATGTACTAGTCATTGGGATTATTCCTCACTGGGTGCAGGTGCAGGATTTTGCTGAACTCTGCATGACTCCCGTCTGTTCGTGTATCCAGCCTGATGAGGTCCCTCTGAATGGCAGCACAATGGTACCTCCCTTCTCAGTTTTGTGTCATCTGCAAACCTGCTTGCTTACTTGCCCTTGTGTGCCTACGGGAGCAGCGCGAAAGGAAAGTCCACACAGGCATGAGGGAAATCTCTTGTACTGTGAGGGTGGCCAAGGCCAGGAGATATTGCCCAGGCAGCTTGTGGGGCCTCCATTCTTGGAGACATTGCTACCTGTGGAGAGGAGAAGCTGCTTTGGCAGCTGGGTGGCCCAGCTCTTCCTGCTCGCCATCATGGCCTAAGACCGATTGGCAGCCATGTGCCAGCCCCAGGTTTGGCTGGTGTCATGCGAGGGAAGGTCTGTGCCATTGTGGTGGCCAAGTCTGAGGGCTGGGGCCGCTCTCCCCTTCTTGGCACCAGTGGCGCTCACCCTGTGTTGCCCAACCACCCCCCCAATGTCATTGACTGCTTCTTCTGTGAGGTACCACCCAGGCTGGCCTGAGATGAGAGCTGCTGGACGGGGGTGCTCCATGTCCCCAGCAGTGGCACTAATGCCCTGGTGTGCTTCCTGGCTTCGTTGGGCTCCTGTGGGGTCATTCAGGTCTCCACCAGGGCAGCAGATATGAGAAAAGAGACACAAAGCACATGCCGCTTAGCTCTGGTTGTGCTGTCCTTTGGGCCACGGTCCCTGATCTTCATCCGCCTCAACACTAGCCTCTCCCAGGACAGAGGGGTGTCAGTCTTCCACAGTTCTGGTGATGCCTCTCCTCAAGCCTCTGATGAAGAGCCCGAAGAAACACAAGGTAAGGGAAGCAGTAAGAAAGACAGAAACAGAGTGGCTTTTGCCAGCCTGTCCAAGGAAGGACTGGGACCATCCAATTGGGGCAAGTTTCTTTCTGTAGAAGGGGAGGCGGGATGGAGAATGAGGGGTTGCAATGGCAGAGGACAAGGATGCACACACGGGATGGGAAACGTGCAGAAGAGAAAGGAGCAGGGCAGGGCAGGGCAGGGCAGGGCAGGGAACGCAGGGTAGATCTCTCTTGACTGGTGTCTTTCCTGAGTTGCTCACCATCCTCAGGGATCCCTTGTCTTTTCTTGACACAATGCCCACGCGTTACAGCCATATGTGGAATTATTCTGACGAAAAATGTAATTTGCAGGCAGTATGCGTGATTGCCGTGATCACAGTGTAGAAAGCTTCTCTGGTGAATGGATGGCTACTCTGGAGGCGAGGTGGTGCAACCCCTCCTCGTGCTTCCTTGGGACTTGTTTGTCGGTGGTAGGGCTCTGTGGAAACCTCCTGCTACAGTCAGTGGGAGCACTTGGAGAGCAAAATCTGTCCCACTAGAAAGGACTGCACACAGGGGAAGAGAGCGGTGAAGAGGCTTTCCGGCTGCTCTGCAGAGGCCGGACTCTGGTTCAAAGCACTGGCATTTGATCAGAATTGTCCATGGCAGCCCCTCCACTCTGTTGGGACAGCAACTGGTTACTTATGATACGAAAAGGCCAGGAGAAGTCCAGAAGGGCAAGAGCTGTCCTGTTGGAGGATCGCCGCTAAAATCCGTGGCTGATTGATTCTGCGGTATGGACAGCTGTTCCCTGTGGGACACCGTTGACAATCTTTCTACCGTTCCCAGTGTGCTGCCTTCCCCTCCTCCATGCGAAATCCAAGCGGTGTCGTGGGCGGTGGCTTCAGCACAATGGCCTTCTCTCACTACCTGTCTCAGGTAAGGAAGACAGACTTAGCAGGTGGGCAGAAAGCCCTGGGAAGAAAGGAGTGGAGCTGAATGTCCTGGGAAGTTCTGGAAGGAGAGGGCAAAGTAGGGATGGGGATTGGTGTCATCATGCAGGAGAAAAGCTGCACTGCTCGGGATGGGGCTCTGACACAGATGGTGCCCTCTCTCTGGCCGTGCACCGGATGGCCGGGGAGGAAGACCAGGGAGCCTTTTGACCTGCTGGAGATGGGTGTGAGGGTTGTGCCTTTCACCGCCTCCCTTGTCTCCTTCTGCCTGAGCATTGCAGATTTAGTTCTGGGAACTGTCAGCAGGTTCCTACCGTAGGTTCCTAGCAGCAGTTTCTTATCTTAGGTGCGCGGCTCCCCTTGGGCAGCCTGGCTCAGGGTGTTACAAGAGGCATCAGCTTCCCAGCGGGTATGAGTGCCTGCGAGGATGTTCAGGGCCCTTGTGACCGAGAGGATTTTGAAAGGTCGAGCTGTGGCCTCGCTGCACCAGTTGGAAGCTCCCAGCACTGGAAAACCTGGTCCTGGCCCTGGGGAGCCAGCGCCCAGCAGAGGTGGCAGCTTGATTCCTTTTGTTTGGCCAAGCAAGTGCTTTAACCACTAGGTGATGTGTGTAAAACAGCTCCCCGCGGCAGAGGTGTGGGATCCCAGGCAGCCCTCAGAGGGTTTTGCTCCACCCTTTGGGCTGAGGTTTGGAGGCGGCTTTGAGCTGGCAGAGGGAGGAGAACACGGGAGCTGGCGAGCTTCCTTGTTGAGTGGCGAGCGTGACACGGTCCAGGTTTACCCAGCAACCTTGGTGGGACTGGCAGAGGCTGGTGAGACACACGTGTCAGGCTGGGGAGGAGCAGGGCTGGGGGTCGGTGGAGGGGGTGTCAGCGCTGGAGGGGAAGAGGGGAGTGCTGACCCTCCGGCAAAACCAGCAGCTATCTTTTTGGGACAGGGAAGGCCGCAGATGGCGCGTGGACAAAGGATGGGAGACCTGTTGCGAGCAATGGGCGTGAAAGGGGGAACAAGCCTCTACACAACCCTGTTGCAGATAACACAAATCCTCCTATGTGCTGTTCCTACACGCATACCTAGAGAGACAGAGCTGTCTCTCGGCTGTGAGGAAACAGACCACACCTGCTCCTAGAAACTCCGCCTCTCCTAGCTGTGCTGGAGGAACTGCTGGCAGCCTGACTGGGGCTGGACAAGATCCCGGCAAGACCTACAGGGGAGGCTAAGTCAACGCCAGGAGAGCTGAACTGCTGCAGAAGCAGCGGCTTGTACTTGGAAGCCACAGAGGGAGGTAGGAGAGGAATAGCCCACCTCTCTGCCTCGGCTGAGGGAGAGAGAGGCTGTAGCTGGAGATCACAGAATCATAGCATCGTTGAATCCTAGACTCATCTATGCTGGAGGGGACCTCAAAGATCATCGAGTCCAACCATTAAGCTAGCACTGCCAAAACCACCACTAAACCATGCCCCTCAGCACGACGTCTGCCCGTCGTTTAAAGACCCCCCGGGATGGCGATTCCACCACTTCCCTGGGCAGCCTCTTCCAACGTTTGATTACCCTTTCTGTGAAGAATCTTTTCCTAATATCCATCCTAAACCTCCCCTGGCTTACCTGGGGCCATTTCTTCTTCTCCTATCGCTTGTTACTTGGGAACAAGAGACCCACCCCCGCCTCTACAATCTCCTTTCACGTAGTTGTAGAGAGCGAGAAAGTCTCCCCTCAGCCTCCTTTTCACCACACTAAACAAGCCCGGTTCCCTCAGCCGCTCCTCATACGACTTGTTCTCCAGACCCCTCACCAGCTTTATTGCCCTTCTCTGGTCTTGCTCCAGAATCTCAAGGTCTTTCTTGTAGTGAGGCACGCAAAGCTGATCACCGTATTCGAGGTGGGGCCTCGCCAGTGCTGGGTACAGTGGGACAATCACTTCTCTAGTCCTGCTGGCCACACTATTCCTGATAGAGGCCACGACGCTCTTGGCCTTCTTGGCCACCCAGGCACACTGCTGGCTCGTATTCAGACAGCTGTCAACCAACACCACCAGGTCCTTGTCGGCCAGGCGGCTTTCCAGCCACTCTTCCCCAAGCCTGTAGCACTGCATGGGGTTGCTGTGACCCAAGCGCAGGACCCGGCACTCGGCCATGCTGAATCTCATACCATTGCCCTCGGCCCATCAACCCGGCCTGTCCAGGTCCCTCTGTGGACCCACACTGCCCTCAAGCAGACCGACACTCCCGCCTAACTTGGTACCTCTGCAAACTTAGGCCGTCTTGACTTGCGGCAAGAGGTGCACCGGGGAGAGATGGCAGGGAGGAGCACAGGGGCGTGTGAGGAGCAACCTGTCCCACAACCACCATCACCGCTATCACACCTGCCAGAGGGAGAGGAGCCCTCCTGAAGCAAGAGCCACCCGCCAGGGAGGGCCCAGAGGTGCTGCTGGGATGCACAACCAGCTCCCAGTGCCACCACCACCAGCCAGTGCGGCCGGGGAGATGGACTCCTCACTCGGGCCGTGGTTGGGCTCCCCATCATCAGCAAGGTGTGCTCGAAGGCTGAGGAGGCCATTTTTGTGCGGGCATGCAGCAAGGCAGGCCCTGACGGTGTCTGGCCCCGCAGGAGACAGGGGCGTCTTCCTCAGCTGCAAGGGACAGCGTGTTGAAAGGAGCCCACCGCCTGTGTCTCACTCTCCCCTTCCTCCAGGAATGCCCATGGCTCTCCTTTGTGCCGGCAAGATCTGCCTAGAGTGACAGCTTTCTCTCTGGCAGACACGGATACCATCCAGAGAGAGAAGGAGCACGCAGAGGCCCAGGCTGGGATGCAGCAGAACTTTAATGAGTTGAAAGAGGGAAAGGAGGTGCCCTGAGTGGGGGCCACGGTGCAGGGAGCACCAGGGGAAGCTGGGAGTCTTTGCCCCTTGGCCAGGGTGCAGTTCGCACTGGGCGTCTGCCTGCCTGCCTGCCTGCCTGCCTGCCCCAAGAGGGAGAGGGGCAGTAGGTCCTTCCTTGGACGGGGATTGGCAGGTGCTCTCAGCCCAGGGGAGCAGAAGACAACAGAGAAACGAGAGAAAGGAAAGAGAGTGAGAAACAGGCAAGTTAGACAAGGGCCATGTGTTCAGAGAGCGCAGGCACGCCTCCTCCTGCCTGCCTTTGCAGCTGGAGCCGTGGATGCTGAGTCCCTCTGAAAGCGATGGCCAGGATCTCTGTGCTCAGTCCATTACCGTCTTCTGGGTTCCTGGGGGGTCCGCGTGTGGGGCCGCCTGTGGCAGCTTTAGCAGGGCAGGCATGTTCTCCCACAGTAGCGGCTGCTAAGGCAGGAGAGGTCACAGCAGCCAGAGTTGATGGGCACTCCCTGACAGCTGAGGATGCTGCCAACGGCAGCGGAGGTGGAGGATCCCACAACGGTGTTCTGTGGGAAGGAGCTGAGGATGGGGCCGGGCAGGGTCACCACCACGGGGGAGGGCTCGATGACGACGCAGGAGTTCTGGCACTGCCTGACACAGGGCTCGTTGCAGCTGTTGGCCAGCGGGGTCGGGCCGCAGGGCTGGCAGGGCGGGCAGCAGGGCTGGCACTGGTTGTAGCAGGACATCTTGCGGGGCCGGAGGTGCACCTGGAGGAAAGGGCAGGGAGGAGCATGGGAGCGCGTGAGGAGCAGCCTGTCCGCCAGCCACCAGGGAGCCAAGGCCCGTGCTGGGCGGGGAGCTGGAGGCTGTGCAGGGAGGCCCACGCGCCTCTTTGCCTGTTCCCTGCGGGCACCATGCAAAGAGAGCCAGGCCCAGGAAAGCTCTTTCCTAGCCAAGAGCCCGAGAGTCCCCTCCGCCCAGCCCCAGCCCCTCTCCGCACCAGACCTTCTCCCCGCTTCCCCTCCCAGGACAGGCTGCCCCAAGCCCCGGTATAGGACAGAGTTCCAACTCACTTGCTTCCAAAGAAGAAGAAGGGGAGCAAAGCGGATGAGAGAGTGAAGAGCTGGGATGGCTTTTATACTGGGCCTGCACTGCCCCGGGTCCAGACAAAGCCTCTGTGGAAGTCATAATTTTCTGAGAAGCTCATCTGAAATGCAAAACATGCCAGCTAATGATACGGGCTGTGTTTTGGTTTCCTGCACGGCTGCCTTTTCATTTCCTTGTTTGGCCATACCCACTCCCCCTTGAAGGCTCCTTTTCAGTGCTGGGCTGGGAGGCCCAAGGATTCCTGGGACAGGAGCGCATCGGTGCCAGCACAAGATGAGTCCCAGGTGCCGGAGGGGTGGCGTGCAGGCTGGGGACATTGTCCTGGGGCACTCCTATGGGTTTGTTGGCAGCCCCATTGGCAGGAAGAGCCCTGCTGCTCCCAGCCCTGCAATCCTCATCTGGATGCCAAAGGCTTCCAGAGCGGAAGGGACGATGTGCCACGTCCCCTTTCTTGCAGCCTCCAAGCTCTCGCTCATGGTCACTGGCCTTTACCTCCAAAGGCGGGTGCTCAGCACTGCTGCTTTTGACTCTCCCTCCTCATGCTGCTCTGCTCTGGGGAGGCCTTGGTGTGCCTGTTGGGCCTCCTCCGCTGCCTGGTTTCTCTCCTTGGATCCCCTACCAGCACCAACATCATCAGTGTGTCTGGAGCCTTCTCCTGCCCCAGGCTGCTCCAGCCCTGCCCTGCCAAGGGGCTTCCCCGTGGGTCCACAGTTGCTCATGTGTTGGCAGGGCTGCTTGCTTACTTGCCCTTGTGTGCCTACGGGAGCAGCGCGAAAGGAAAGTCCACACAGGCATGAGGGAAACCTCTTGTACTGTGAGGGTGGCCAAGGCCAGGAGATATTGCCCAGGCAGCTTGTGGGGCCTCCATTCTTGGAGACATTGCTACCTGTGGAGAGGAGAAGCTGCTTTGGCAGCTGGGTGGCCCAGCTCTTCCTGCTCGCCATCATGGCCTAAGACCGATTGGCAGCCATGTGCCAGCCCCAGGTTTGGCTGGTGTCATGCGAGGGAAGGTCTGTGCCATTGTGGTGGCCAAGTCTGAGGGCTGGGGCCGCTCTCCCCTTCTTGGCACCAGTGGCGCTCACCCTGTGTTGCCCAACCACCCCCCCAATGTCATTGACTGCTTCTTCTGTGAGGTACCACCCAGGCTGGCCTGAGATGAGAGCTGCTGGACGGGGGTGCTCCATGTCCCCAGCAGTGGCACTAATGCCCTGGTGTGCTTCCTGGCTTCGTTGGGCTCCTGTGGGGTCATTCAGGTCTCCACCAGGGCAGCAGATATGAGAAAAGAGACACAAAGCACATGCCGCTTAGCTCTGGTTGTGCTGTCCTTTGGGCCACGGTCCCTGATCTTCATCCGCCTCAACACTAGCCTCTCCCAGGACAGAGGGGTGTCAGTCTTCCACAGTTCTGGTGATGCCTCTCCTCAAGCCTCTGATGAAGAGCCCGAAGAAACACAAGGTAAGGGAAGCAGTAAGAAAGACAGAAACAGAGTGGCTTTTGCCAGCCTGTCCAAGGAAGGACTGGGACCATCCAATTGGGGCAAGTTTCTTTCTGTAGAAGGGGAGGCGGGATGGAGAATGAGGGGTTGCAATGGCAGAGGACAAGGATGCACACACGGGATGGGAAACGTGCAGAAGAGAAAGGAGCAGGGCAGGGCAGGGCAGGGCAGGGCAGGGAACGCAGGGTAGATCTCTCTTGACTGGTGTCTTTCCTGAGTTGCTCACCATCCTCAGGGATCCCTTGTCTTTTCTTGACACAATGCCCACGCGTTACAGCCATATGTGGAATTATTCTGACGAAAAATGTAATTTGCAGGCAGTATGCGTGATTGCCGTGATCACAGTGTAGAAAGCTTCTCTGGTGAATGGATGGCTACTCTGGAGGCGAGGTGGTGCAACCCCTCCTCGTGCTTCCTTGGGACTTGTTTGTCGGTGGTAGGGCTCTGTGGAAACCTCCTGCTACAGTCAGTGGGAGCACTTGGAGAGCAAAATCTGTCCCACTAGAAAGGACTGCACACAGGGGAAGAGAGCGGTGAAGAGGCTTTCCGGCTGCTCTGCAGAGGCCGGACTCTGGTTCAAAGCACTGGCATTTGATCAGAATTGTCCATGGCAGCCCCTCCACTCTGTTGGGACAGCAACTGGTTACTTATGATACGAAAAGGCCAGGAGAAGTCCAGAAGGGCAAGAGCTGTCCTGTTGGAGGATCGCCGCTAAAATCCGTGGCTGATTGATTCTGCGGTATGGACAGCTGTTCCCTGTGGGACACCGTTGACAATCTTTCTACCGTTCCCAGTGTGCTGCCTTCCCCTCCTCCATGCGAAATCCAAGCGGTGTCGTGGGCGGTGGCTTCAGCACAATGGCCTTCTCTCACTACCTGTCTCAGGTAAGGAAGACAGACTTAGCAGGTGGGCAGAAAGCCCTGGGAAGAAAGGAGTGGAGCTGAATGTCCTGGGAAGTTCTGGAAGGAGAGGGCAAAGTAGGGATGGGGATTGGTGTCATCATGCAGGAGAAAAGCTGCACTGCTCGGGATGGGGCTCTGACACAGATGGTGCCCTCTCTCTGGCCGTGCACCGGATGGCCGGGGAGGAAGACCAGGGAGCCTTTTGACCTGCTGGAGATGGGTGTGAGGGTTGTGCCTTTCACCGCCTCCCTTGTCTCCTTCTGCCTGAGCATTGCAGATTTAGTTCTGGGAACTGTCAGCAGGTTCCTACCGTAGGTTCCTAGCAGCAGTTTCTTATCTTAGGTGCGCAGCTCCCCTTGGGCAGCCTGGCTCAGGGTGTTACAAGAGGCATCAGCTTCCCAGCGGGTATGAGTGCCTGCGAGGATGTTCAGGGCCCTTGTGACCGAGAGGATTTTGAAAGGTCGAGCTGTGGCCTCGCTGCACCAGTTGGAAGCGCCCAGCACTGGAAAACCTGGTCCTGGCCCTGGGGAGCCAGCGCCCAGCAGAGGTGGCAGCTTGATTCCTTTTGTTTGGCCAAGCAAGTGCTTTAACCACTAGGTGATGTGTGTAAAACAGCTCCCCGCGGCAGAGGTGTGGGATCCCAGGCAGCCCTCAGAGGGTTTTGCTCCACCCTTTGGGCTGAGGTTTGGAGGCGGCTTTGAGCTGGCAGAGGGAGGAGAACACGGGAGCTGGCGAGCTTCAGCTCCCACGTCCTGGGAGCTCCCCAGGCACCTTGTTGAGTGGCGAGCGTGACACGGTCCAGGTTTACCCAGCAACCTTGGTGGGACTGGCAGAGGCTGGTGAGACACACGTGTCAGGCTGGGGAGGAGCAGGGCTGGGGGTCGGTGGAGGGGGTGTCAGCGCTGGAGGGGAAGAGGGGAGTGCTGACCCTCCGGCAAAACCAGCAGCTATCTTTTTGGGACAGGGAAGGCCGCAGATGGCGCGTGGCAAAGGATGGGAGACCTGTTGCGAGCAATGGGCGTGAAAGGGGGAACAAGCCTCTACACAACCCTGTTGCAGATAACACAAATCCTCCTATGTGCTGTTCCTACACGCATACCTAGAGAGACAGAGCTGTCTCTCGGCTGTGAGGAAACAGACCACACCTGCTCCTAGAAACTCCGCCTCTCCTAGCTGTGCTGGAGGAACTGCTGGCAGCCTGACTGGGGCTGGACAAGATCCCGGCAAGACCTACAGGGGAGGCTAAGTCAACGCCAGGAGAGCTGAACTGCTGCAGAAGCAGCGGCTTGTACTTGGAAGCCACAGAGGGAGGTAGGAGAGGAATAGCCCACCTCTCTGCCTCGGCTGAGGGAGAGAGAGGCTGTAGCTGGAGATCACAGAATCATAGCATCGTTGAATCCTAGACTCATCTATGCTGGAGGGGACCTCAAAGATCATCGAGTCCAACCATTAAGCTAGCACTGCCAAAACCACCACTAAACCATGCCCCTCAGCACGACGTCTGCCCGTCGTTTAAAGACCCCCCGGGATGGCGATTCCACCACTTCCCTGGGCAGCCTCTTCCAACGTTTGATTACCCTTTCTGTGAAGAATCTTTTCCTAATATCCATCCTAAACCTCCCCTGGCTTACCTGGGGCCATTTCTTCTTCTCCTATCGCTTGTTACTTGGGAACAAGAGACCCACCCCCGCCTCTACAATCTCCTTTCACGTAGTTGTAGAGAGCGAGAAAGTCTCCCCTCAGCCTCCTTTTCACCACACTAAACAAGCCCGGTTCCCTCAGCCGCTCCTCATACGACTTGTTCTCCAGACCCCTCACCAGCTTTATTGCCCTTCTCTGGTCTTGCTCCAGAATCTCAAGGTCTTTCTTGTAGTGAGGCACGCAAAGCTGATCACCGTATTCGAGGTGGGGCCTCGCCAGTGCTGGGTACAGTGGGACAATCACTTCTCTAGTCCTGCTGGCCACACTATTCCTGATAGAGGCCACGACGCTCTTGGCCTTCTTGGCCACCCAGGCACACTGCTGGCTCGTATTCAGACAGCTGTCAACCAACACCACCAGGTCCTTGTCGGCCAGGCGGCTTTCCAGCCACTCTTCCCCAAGCCTGTAGCACTGCATGGGGTTGCTGTGACCCAAGCGCAGGACCCGGCACTCGGCCATGCTGAATCTCATACCATTGCCCTCGGCCCATCAACCCGGCCTGTCCAGGTCCCTCTGTGGACCCACACTGCCCTCAAGCAGACCGACACTCCCGCCTAACTTGGTACCTCTGCAAACTTAGGCCGTCTTGACTTGCGGCAAGAGGTGCACCGGGGAGAGATGGCAGGGAGGAGCACAGGGGCGTGTGAGGAGCAACCTGTCCCACAACCACCATCACCGCTATCACACCTGCCAGAGGGAGAGGAGCCCTCCTGAAGCAAGAGCCACCCGCCAGGGAGGGCCCAGAGGTGCTGCTGGATGCACAACCAGCTCCCAGTGCCACCACCACCAGCCAGTGCGGCCGGGGAGATGGACTCCTCACTCGGGCCGTGGTTGGGCTCCCCATCATCAGCAAGGTGTGCTCGAAGGCTGAGGAGGCCATTTTTGTGCGGGCATGCAGCAAGGCAGGCCCTGACGGTGTCTGGCCCCGCAGGAGACAGGGGCGTCTTCCTCAGCTGCAAGGGACAGCGTGTTGAAAGGAGCCCACCGCCTGTGTCTCACTCTCCCCTTCCTCCAGGAATGCCCATGGCTCTCCTTTGTGCCGGCAAGATCTGCCTAGAGTGACAGCTTTCTCTCTGGCAGACACGGATACCATCCAGAGAGAGAAGGAGCACGCAGAGGCCCAGGCTGGGATGCAGCAGAACTTTAATGAGTTGAAAGAGGGAAAGGAGGTGCCCTGAGTGGGGGCCACGGTGCAGGGAGCACCAGGGGAAGCTGGGAGTCTTTGCCCCTTGGCCAGGGTGCAGTTCGCACTGGGCGTCTGCCTGCCTGCCTGCCTGCCTGCCTGCCCCAAGAGGGAGAGGGGCAGTAGGTCCTTCCTTGGACGGGGATTGGCAGGTGCTCTCAGCCCAGGGGAGCAGAAGACAACAGAGAAACGAGAGAAAGGAAAGAGAGTGAGAAACAGGCAAGTTAGACAAGGGCCATGTGTTCAGAGAGCGCAGGCACGCCTCCTCCTGCCTGCCTTTGCAGCTGGAGCCGTGGATGCTGAGTCCCTCTGAAAGCGATGGCCAGGATCTCTGTGCTCAGTCCATTACCGTCTTCTGGGTTCCTGGGGGGTCCGCGTGTGGGGCCGCCTGTGGCAGCTTTAGCAGGGCAGGCATGTTCTCCCACAGTAGCGGCTGCTAAGGCAGGAGAGGTCACAGCAGCCAGAGTTGATGGGCACTCCCTGACAGCTGAGGATGCTGCCAACGGCAGCGGAGGTGGAGGATCCCACAACGGTGTTCTGTGGGAAGGAGCTGAGGATGGGGCCGGGCAGGGTCACCACCACGGGGGAGGGCTCGATGACGACGCAGGAGTTCTGGCACTGCCTGACACAGGGCTCGTTGCAGCTGTTGGCCAGCGGGGTCGGGCAGCAGGGCTGGCAGGGCGGGCAGCAGGGCTGGCACTGGTTGTAGCAGGACATCTTGCGGGGCCGGAGGTGCACCTGGAGGAAAGGGCAGGGAGGAGCATGGGAGCGCGTGAGGAGCAGCCTGTCCGCCAGCCACCAGGGAGCCAAGGCCCGTGCTGGGCGGGGAGCTGGAGGCTGTGCAGGGAGGCCCACGCGCCTCTTTGCCTGTTCCCGCGGGCACCATGCAAAGAGAGCCAGGCCCAGGAAAGCTCTTTCCTAGCCAAGAGCCCGAGAGTCCCCTCCGCCCAGCCCCAGCCCCTCTCCGCACCAGACCTTCTCCCCGCTTCCCCTCCCAGGACAGGCTGCCCCAAGCCCCGGTATAGGACAGAGTTCCAACTCACTTGCTTCCAAAGAAGAAGAAGGGGAGCAAAGCGGATGAGAGAGTGAAGAGCTGGGATGGCTTTTATACTGGGCCTGCACTGCCCCGGGTCCAGACAAAGCCTCTGTGGAAGTCATAATTTTCTGAGAAGCTCATCTGAAATGCAAAACATGCCAGCTAATGATACGGGCTGTGTTTTGGTTTCCTGCACGGCTGCCTTTTCATTTCCTTGTTTGGCCATACCCACTCCCCCTTGAAGGCTCCTTTTCAGTGCTGGGCTGGGAGGCCCAAGGATTCCTGGGACAGGAGCGCATCGGTGCCAGCACAAGATGAGTCCCAGGTGCCGGAGGGGTGGCGTGCAGGCTGGGGACATTGTCCTGGGGCACTCCTATGGGTTTGTTGGCAGCCCCATTGGCAGGAAGAGCCCTGCTGCTCCCAGCCCTGCAATCCTCATCTGGATGCCAAAGGCTTCCAGAGCGGAAGGGACGATGTGCCACGTCCCCTTTCTTGCAGCCTCCAAGCTCTCGCTCATGGTCACTGGCCTTTACCTCCAAAGGCGGGTGCTCAGCACTGCTGCTTTTGACTCTCCCTCCTCATGCTGCTCTGCTCTGGGGAGGCCTTGGTGTGCCTGTTGGGCCTCCTCCGCTGCCTGGTTTCTCTCCTTGGATCCCCTACCAGCACCAACATCATCAGTGTGTCTGGAGCCTTCTCCTGCCCCAGGCTGCTCCAGCCCTGCCCTGCCAAGGGGCTTCCCCGTGAGTCCACAGTTGCTCATGTGTTGGCAGGGCTGCTTGCTTACTTGCCCTTGTGTGCCTACGGGAGCAGCGCGAAAGGAAAGTCCACACAGGCATGAGGGAAACCTCTTGTACTGTGAGGGTGGCCAAGGCCAGGAGATATTGCCCAGGCAGCTTGTGGGGCCTCCATTCTTGGAGACATTGCTACCTGTGGAGAGGAGAAGCTGCTTTGGCAGCTGGGTGGCCCAGCTCTTCCTGCTCGCCATCATGGCCTAAGACCGATTGGCAGCCATGTGCCAGCCCCAGGTTTGGCTGGTGTCATGCGAGGGAAGGTCTGTGCCATTGTGGTGGCCAAGTCTGAGGGCTGGGGCCGCTCTCCCCTTCTTGGCACCAGTGGCGCTCACCCTGTGTTGCCCAACCACCCCCCCAATGTCATTGACTGCTTCTTCTGTGAGGTACCACCCAGGCTGGCCTGAGATGAGAGCTGCTGGACGGGGGTGCTCCATGTCCCCAGCAGTGGCACTAATGCCCTGGTGTGCTTCCTGGCTTCGTTGGGCTCCTGTGGGGTCATTCAGGTCTCCACCAGGGCAGCAGATATGAGAAAAGAGACACAAAGCACATGCCGCTTAGCTCTGGTTGTGCTGTCCTTTGGGCCACGGTCCCTGATCTTCATCCGCCTCAACACTAGCCTCTCCCAGGACAGAGGGGTGTCAGTCTTCCACAGTTCTGGTGATGCCTCTCCTCAAGCCTCTGATGAAGAGCCCGAAGAAACACAAGGTAAGGGAAGCAGTAAGAAAGACAGAAACAGAGTGGCTTTTGCCAGCCTGTCCAAGGAAGGACTGGGACCATCCAATTGGGGCAAGTTTCTTTCTGTAGAAGGGGAGGCGGGATGGAGAATGAGGGGTTGCAATGGCAGAGGACAAGGATGCACACACGGGATGGGAAACGTGCAGAAGAGAAAGGAGCAGGGCAGGGCAGGGCAGGGCAGGGCAGGGAACGCAGGGTAGATCTCTCTTGACTGGTGTCTTTCCTGAGTTGCTCACCATCCTCAGGGATCCCTTGTCTTTTCTTGACACAATGCCCACGCGTTACAGCCATATGTGGAATTATTCTGACGAAAAATGTAATTTGCAGGCAGTATGCGTGATTGCCGTGATCACAGTGTAGAAAGCTTCTCTGGTGAATGGATGGCTACTCTGGAGGCGAGGTGGTGCAACCCCTCCTCGTGCTTCCTTGGGACTTGTTTGTCGGTGGTAGGGCTCTGTGGAAACCTCCTGCTACAGTCAGTGGGAGCACTTGGAGAGCAAAATCTGTCCCACTAGAAAGGACTGCACACAGGGGAAGAGAGCGGTGAAGAGGCTTTCCGGCTGCTCTGCAGAGGCCGGACTCTGGTTCAAAGCACTGGCATTTGATCAGAATTGTCCATGGCAGCCCCTCCACTCTGTTGGGACAGCAACTGGTTACTTATGATACGAAAAGGCCAGGAGAAGTCCAGAAGGGCAAGAGCTGTCCTGTTGGAGGATCGCCGCTAAAATCCGTGGCTGATTGATTCTGCGGTATGGACAGCTGTTCCCTGTGGGACACCGTTGACAATCTTTCTACCGTTCCCAGTGTGCTGCCTTCCCCTCCTCCATGCGAAATCCAAGCGGTGTCGTGGGCGGTGGCTTCAGCACAATGGCCTTCTCTCACTACCTGTCTCAGGTAAGGAAGACAGACTTAGCAGGTGGGCAGAAAGCCCTGGGAAGAAAGGAGTGGAGCTGAATGTCCTGGGAAGTTCTGGAAGGAGAGGGCAAAGTAGGGATGGGGATTGGTGTCATCATGCAGGAGAAAAGCTGCACTGCTCGGGATGGGGCTCTGACACAGATGGTGCCCTCTCTCTGGCCGTGCACCGGATGGCCGGGGAGGAAGACCAGGGAGCCTTTTGACCTGCTGGAGATGGGTGTGAGGGTTGTGCCTTTCACCGCCTCCCTTGTCTCCTTCTGCCTGAGCATTGCAGATTTAGTTCTGGGAACTGTCAGCAGGTTCCTACCGTAGGTTCCTAGCAGCAGTTTCTTATCTTAGGTGCGCGGCTCCCCTTGGGCAGCCTGGCTCAGGGTGTTACAAGAGGCATCAGCTTCCCAGCGGGTATGAGTGCCTGCGAGGATGTTCAGGGCCCTTGTGACCGAGAGGATTTTGAAAGGTCGAGCTGTGGCCTCGCTGCACCAGTTGGAAGCTCCCAGCACTGGAAAACCTGGTCCTGGCCCTGGGGAGCCAGCGCCCAGCAGAGGTGGCAGCTTGATTCCTTTTGTTTGGCCAAGCAAGTGCTTTAACCACTAGGTGATGTGTGTAAAACAGCTCCCCGGGGCAGAGGTGTGGGATCCCAGGCAGCCCTCAGAGGGTTTTGCTCCACCCTTTGGGCTGAGGTTTGGAGGCGGCTTTGAGCTGGCAGAGGGAGGAGAACACGGGAGCTGGCGAGCTTTCCTTGTTGAGTGGCGAGCGTGACACGGTCCAGGTTTACCCAGCAACCTTGGTGGGACTGGCAGAGGCTGGTGAGACACACGTGTCAGGCTGGGGAGGAGCAGGGCTGGGGGTCGGTGGAGGGGGTGTCAGCGCTGGAGGGGAAGAGGGGAGTGCTGACCCTCCGGCAAAACCAGCAGCTATCTTTTTGGGACAGGGAAGGCCGCAGATGGCGCGTGGCAAAGGATGGGAGACCTGTTGCGAGCAATGGGCGTGAAAGGGGGAACAAGCCTCTACACAACCCTGTTGCAGATAACACAAATCCTCCTATGTGCTGTTCCTACACGCATACCTAGAGAGACAGAGCTGTCTCTCGGCTGTGAGGAAACAGACCACACCTGCTCCTAGAAACTCCGCCTCTCCTAGCTGTGCTGGAGGAACTGCTGGCAGCCTGACTGGGGCTGGACAAGATCCCGGCAAGACCTACAGGGGAGGCTAAGTCAACGCCAGGAGAGCTGAACTGCTGCAGAAGCAGCGGCTTGTACTTGGAAGCCACAGAGGGAGGTAGGAGAGGAATAGCCCACCTCTCTGCCTCGGCTGAGGGAGAGAGAGGCTGTAGCTGGAGATCACAGAATCATAGAATCATGAAGAGATTCCATTCACCAGAGAAGCTTTCTACACTGTGATCACGGCAATCACGCATACTGCCTGCAAATTACATTTTTCGTCAGAATAATTCCACATATGGCTGTAACGCGTGGGCATTGTGTCAAGAAAAGACAAGGGATCCCTGAGGATGGTGAGCAACTCAGGAAAGACACCAGTCAAGAGAGATCTACCCTGCGTTCCCTGCCCTGCCCTGCCCTGCCCTGCCCTGCTCCTTTCTCTTCTGCACGTTTCCCATCCCGTGTGTGCATCCTTGTCCTCTGCCATTGCAACCCCTCATTCTCCATCCCGCCTCCCCTTCTACAGAAAGAAACTTGCCCCAATTGGATGGTCCCAGTCCTTCCTTGGACAGGCTGGCAAAAGCCACTCTGTTTCTGTCTTTCTTACTGCTTCCCTTACCTTGTGTTTCTTCGGGCTCTTCATCAGAGGCTTGAGGAGAGGCATCACCAGAACTGTGGAAGACTGACACCCCTCTGTCCTGGGAGAGGCTAGTGTTGAGGCGGATGAAGATCAGGGACCGTGGCCCAAAGGACAGCACAACCAGAGCTAAGCGGCATGTGCTTTGTGTCTCTTTTCTCATATCTGCTGCCCTGGTGGAGACCTGAATGACCCCACAGGAGCCCAACGAAGCCAGGAAGCACACCAGGGCATTAGTGCCACTGCTGGGGACATGGAGCACCCCCGTCCAGCAGCTCTCATCTCAGGCCAGCCTGGGTGGTACCTCACAGAAGAAGCAGTCAATGACATTGGGGGGGTGGTTGGGCAACACAGGGTGAGCGCCACTGGTGCCAAGAAGGGGAGAGCGGCCCCAGCCCTCAGACTTGGCCACCACAATGGCACAGACCTTCCCTCGCATGACACCAGCCAAACCTGGGGCTGGCACATGGCTGCCAATCGGTCTTAGGCCATGATGGCGAGCAGGAAGAGCTGGGCCACCCAGCTGCCAAAGCAGCTTCTCCTCTCCACAGGTAGCAATGTCTCCAAGAATGGAGGCCCCACAAGCTGCCTGGGCAATATCTCCTGGCCTTGGCCACCCTCACAGTACAAGAGGTTTCCCTCATGCCTGTGTGGACTTTCCTTTCGCGCTGCTCCCGTAGGCACACAAGGGCAAGTAAGCAAGCAGCCCTGCCAACACATGAGCAACTGTGGACTCACGGGGAAGCCCCTTGGCAGGGCAGGGCTGGAGCAGCCTGGGGCAGGAGAAGGCTCCAGACACACTGATGATGTTGGTGCTGGTAGGGGATCCAAGGAGAGAAACCAGGCAGCGGAGGAGGCCCAACAGGCACACCAAGGCCTCCCCAGAGCAGAGCAGCATGAGGAGGGAGAGTCAAAAGCAGCAGCGCTGAGCACCCGCCTTTGGAGGTAAAGGCCAGTGACCATGAGCGAGAGCTTGGAGGCTGCAAGAAAGGGGACGTGGCACATCGTCCCTTCCGCTCTGGAAGCCTTTGGCATCCAGATGAGGATTGCAGGGCTGGGAGCAGCAGGGCTCTTCCTGCCAATGGGGCTGCCAACAAACCCATAGGAGTGCCCCAGGACAATGTCCCCAGCCTGCACGCCACCCCTCCGGCACCTGGGACTCATCTTGTGCTGGCACCGATGCGCTCCTGTCCCAGGAATCCTTGGGCCTCCCAGCCCAGCACTGAAAAGGAGCCTTCAAGGGGGAGTGGGTATGGCCAAACAAGGAAATGAAAAGGCAGCCGTGCAGGAAACCAAAACACAGCCCGTATCATTAGCTGGCATGTTTTGCATTTCAGATGAGCTTCTCAGAAAATTATGACTTCCACAGAGGCTTTGTCTGGACCCGGGGCAGTGCAGGCCCAGTATAAAAGCCATCCCAGCTCTTCACTCTCTCATCCGCTTTGCTCCCCTTCTTCTTCTTTGGAAGCAAGTGAGTTGGAACTCTGTCCTATACCGGGGCTTGGGGCAGCCTGTCCTGGGAGGGGAAGCGGGGAGAAGGTCTGGTGCGGAGAGGGGCTGGGGCTGGGCGGAGGGGACTCTCGGGCTCTTGGCTAGGAAAGAGCTTTCCTGGGCCTGGCTCTCTTTGCATGGTGCCCGCAGGGAACAGGCAAAGAGGCGCGTGGGCCTCCCTGCACAGCCTCCAGCTCCCCGCCCAGCACGGGCCTTGGCTCCCTGGTGGCTGGCGGACAGGCTGCTCCTCACGCGCTCCCATGCTCCTCCCTGCCCTTTCCTCCAGGTGCACCTCCGGCCCCGCAAGATGTCCTGCTACAACCAGTGCCAGCCCTGCTGCCCGCCCTGCCAGCCCTGCGGCCCGACCCCGCTGGCCAACAGCTGCAACGAGCCCTGTGTCAGGCAGTGCCAGAACTCCTGCGTCGTCATCGAGCCCTCCCCCGTGGTGGTGACCCTGCCCGGCCCCATCCTCAGCTCCTTCCCACAGAACACCGTTGTGGGATCCTCCACCTCCGCTGCCGTTGGCAGCATCCTCAGCTGTCAGGGAGTGCCCATCAACTCTGGCTGCTGTGACCTCTCCTGCCTTAGCAGCCGCTACTGTGGGAGAACATGCCTGCCCTGCTAAAGCTGCCACAGGCGGCCCCACACGCGGACCCCCCAGGAACCCAGAAGACGGTAATGGACTGAGCACAGAGATCCTGGCCATCGCTTTCAGAGGGACTCAGCATCCACGGCTCCAGCTGCAAAGGCAGGCAGGAGGAGGCGTGCCTGCGCTCTCTGAACACATGGCCCTTGTCTAACTTGCCTGTTTCTCACTCTCTTTCCTTTCTCTCGTTTCTCTGTTGTCTTCTGCTCCCCTGGGCTGAGAGCACCTGCCAATCCCCGTCCAAGGAAGGACCTACTGCCCCTCTCCCTCTTGGGGCAGGCAGGCAGGCAGGCAGGCAGGCAGACGCCCAGTGCGAACTGCACCCTGGCCAAGGGGCAAAGACTCCCAGCTTCCCCTGGTGCTCCCTGCACCGTGGCCCCCACTCAGGGCACCTCCTTTCCCTCTTTCAACTCATTAAAGTTCTGCTGCATCCCAGCCTGGGCCTCTGCGTGCTCCTTCTCTCTCTGGATGGTATCCGTGTCTGCCAGAGAGAAAGCTGTCACTCTAGGCAGATCTTGCCGGCACAAAGGAGAGCCATGGGCATTCCTGGAGGAAGGGGAGAGTGAGACACAGGCGGTGGGCTCCTTTCAACACGCTGTCCCTTGCAGCTGAGGAAGACGCCCCTGTCTCCTGCGGGGCCAGACACCGTCAGGGCCTGCCTTGCTGCATGCCCGCACAAAAATGGCCTCCTCAGCCTTCGAGCACACCTTGCTGATGATGGGGAGCCCAACCACGGCCCGAGTGAGGAGTCCATCTCCCCGGCCGCACTGGCTGGTGGTGGTGGCACTGGGAGCTGGTTGTGCACCCAGCAGCACCTCTGGGCCCTCCCTGGCGGGTGGCTCTTGCTTCAGGAGGGCTCCTCTCCCTCTGGCAGGTGTGATAGCGGTGATGGTGGTTGTGGGACAGGTTGCTCCTCACACGCCCCTGTGCTCCTCCCTGCCATCTCTCCCCGGTGCACCTCTTGCCGCAAGTCAAGACGGCCTAAGTTTGCAGAGGTACCAAGTTAGGCGGGAGTGTCGGTCTGCTTGAGGGCAGTGTGGGTCCACAGAGGGACCTGGACAGGCCGGGTTGATGGGCCGAGGGCAATGGTATGAGATTCAGCATGGCCGAGTGCCGGGTCCTGCGCTTGGGTCACAGCAACCCCATGCAGTGCTACAGGCTTGGGGAAGAGTGGCTGGAAAGCCGCCTGGCTGACAAGGACCTGGTGGTGTTGGTTGACAGCTGTCTGAATACGAGCCAGCAGTGTGCCTGGGTGGCCAAGAAGGCCAAGAGCATCGTGGCCTCTATCAGGAATAGTGTGGCCAGCAGGACTAGAGAAGTGATTGTCCCACTGTACCCAGCACTGGCGAGGCCCCACCTCGAATACGGTGATCAGCTTTGCGTGCCTCACTACAAGAAAGACCTTGAGATTCTGGAGCAAGACCAGAGAAGGGCAATAAAGCTGGTGAGGGGTCTGGAGAACAAGTCGTATGAGGAGCGGCTGAGGGAACCGGGCTTGTTTAGTGTGGTGAAAAGGAGGCTGAGGGGAGACTTTCTCGCTCTCTACAACTACGTGAAAGGAGATTGTAGAGGCGGGGGTCGGTCTCTTGTTCCCAAGTAACAAGCGATAGGAGAAGAAGAAATGGCCCCAGGTATGCCAGGGGAGGTTTAGGATGGATATTAGGAAAAGATTCTTCACAGAAAGGGTAATCAAACGTTGGAAGAGGCTGCCCAGGGAAGTGGTGGAATCGCCATCCCAGGGGGTCTTTAAACGACGGGCAGACGTCGTGCTGAGGGGCATGGTTTAGTGGTGGTTTTGGCAGTGCTAGCTTAATGGTTGGACTCGATGATCTTTGAGGTCCCCTCCAGCATAGATGAGTCTAGGATTCAACGATGCTATGATTCTGTGATCTCCAGCTACAGCCTCTCTCTCCCTCAGCCGAGGCAGAGAGGTGGGCTATTCCTCTCCTACCTCCCTCTGTGGCTTCCAAGTACAAGCCGCTGCTTCTGCAGCAGTTCAGCTCTCCTGGCGTTGACTTAGCCTCCCCTGTAGGTCTTGCCGGGATCTTGTCCAGCCCCAGTCAGGCTGCCAGCAGTTCCTCCAGCACAGCTAGGAGAGGCGGAGTTTCTAGGAGCAGGTGTGGTCTGTTTCCTCACAGCCGAGAGACAGCTCTGTCTCTCTAGGTATGCGTGTAGGAACAGCACATAGGAGGATTTGTGTTATCTGCAACAGGGTTGTGTAGAGGCTTGTTCCCCCTTTCACGCCCATTGCTCGCAACAGGTCTCCCATCCTTTGCCACGCGCCATCTGCGGCCTTCCCTGTCCCAAAAAGATAGCTGCTGGTTTTGCCGGAGGGTCAGCACTCCCCTCTTCCCCTCCAGCGCTGACACCCCCTCCACCGACCCCCAGCCCTGCTCCTCCCCAGCCTGACACGTGTGTCTCACCAGCCTCTGCCAGTCCCACCAAGGTTGCTGGGTAAACCTGGACCGTGTCACGCTCGCCACTCAACAAGGAAGCTCGCCAGCTCCCGTGTTCTCCTCCCTCTGCCAGCTCAAAGCCGCCTCCAAACCTCAGCCCAAAGGGTGGAGCAAAACCCTCTGAGGGCTGCCTGGGATCCCACACCTCTGCCGCGGGGAGCTGTTTTACACACATCACCTAGTGGTTAAAGCACTTGCTTGGCCAAACAAAAGGAATCAAGCTGCCACCTCTGCTGGGCGCTGGCTCCCCAGGGCCAGGACCAGGTTTTCCAGTGCTGGGAGCTTCCAACTGGTGCAGCGAGGCCACAGCTCGACCTTTCAAAATCCTCTCGGTCACAAGGGCCCTGAACATCCTCGCAGGCACTCATACCCGCTGGGAAGCTGATGCCTCTTGTAACACCCTGAGCCAGGCTGCCCAAGGGGAGCCGCGCACCTAAGATAAGAAACTGCTGCTAGGAACCTACGGTAGGAACCTGCTGACAGTTCCCAGAACTAAATCTGCAATGCTCAGGCAGAAGGAGACAAGGGAGGCGGTGAAAGGCACAACCCTCACACCCATCTCCAGCAGGTCAAAAGGCTCCCTGGTCTTCCTCCCCGGCCATCCGGTGCACGGCCAGAGAGAGGGCACCATCTGTGTCAGAGCCCCATCCCGAGCAGTGCAGCTTTTCTCCTGCATGATGACACCAATCCCCATCCCTACTTTGCCCTCTCCTTCCAGAACTTCCCAGGACATTCAGCTCCACTCCTTTCTTCCCAGGGCTTTCTGCCCACCTGCTAAGTCTGTCTTCCTTACCTGAGACAGGTAGTGAGAGAAGGCCATTGTGCTGAAGCCACCGCCCACGACACCGCTTGGATTTCGCATGGAGGAGGGGAAGGCAGCACACTGGGAACGGTAGAAAGATTGTCAACGGTGTCCCACAGGGAACAGCTGTCCATACCGCAGAATCAATCAGCCACGGATTTTAGCGGCGATCCTCCAACAGGACAGCTCTTGCCCTTCTGGACTTCTCCTGGCCTTTTCGTATCATAAGTAACCAGTTGCTGTCCCAACAGAGTGGAGGGGCTGCCATGGACAATTCTGATCAAATGCCAGTGCTTTGAACCAGAGTCCGGCCTCTGCAGAGCAGCCGGAAAGCCTCTTCACCGCTCTCTTCCCCTGTGTGCAGTCCTTTCTAGTGGGACAGATTTTGCTCTCCAAGTGCTCCCACTGACTGTAGCAGGAGGTTTCCACAGAGCCCTACCACCGACAAACAAGTCCCAAGGAAGCACGAGGAGGGGTTGCACCACCTCGCCTCCAGAGTAGCCATCCATTCACCAGAGAAGCTTTCTACACTGTGATCACGGCAATCACGCATACTGCCTGCAAATTACATTTTTCGTCAGAATAATTCCACATATGGCTGTAACGCGTGGGCATTGTGTCAAGAAAAGACAAGGGATCCCTGAGGATGGTGAGCAACTCAGGAAAGACACCAGTCAAGAGAGATCTACCCTGCGTTCCCTGCCCTGCCCTGCCCTGCCCTGCCCTGCTCCTTTCTCTTCTGCACGTTTCCCATCCCGTGTGTGCATCCTTGTCCTCTGCCATTGCAACCCCTCATTCTCCATCCCGCCTCCCCTTCTACAGAAAGAAACTTGCCCCAATTGGATGGTCCCAGTCCTTCCTTGGACAGGCTGGCAAAAGCCACTCTGTTTCTGTCTTTCTTACTGCTTCCCTTACCTTGTGTTTCTTCGGGCTCTTCATCAGAGGCTTGAGGAGAGGCATCACCAGAACTGTGGAAGACTGACACCCCTCTGTCCTGGGAGAGGCTAGTGTTGAGGCGGATGAAGATCAGGGACCGTGGCCCAAAGGACAGCACAACCAGAGCTAAGCGGCATGTGCTTTGTGTCTCTTTTCTCATATCTGCTGCCCTGGTGGAGACCTGAATGACCCCACAGGAGCCCAACGAAGCCAGGAAGCACACCAGGGCATTAGTGCCACTGCTGGGGACATGGAGCACCCCCGTCCAGCAGCTCTCATCTCAGGCCAGCCTGGGTGGTACCTCACAGAAGAAGCAGTCAATGACATTGGGGGGGTGGTTGGGCAACACAGGGTGAGCGCCACTGGTGCCAAGAAGGGGAGAGCGGCCCCAGCCCTCAGACTTGGCCACCACAATGGCACAGACCTTCCCTCGCATGACACCAGCCAAACCTGGGGCTGGCACATGGCTGCCAATCGGTCTTAGGCCATGATGGCGAGCAGGAAGAGCTGGGCCACCCAGCTGCCAAAGCAGCTTCTCCTCTCCACAGGTAGCAATGTCTCCAAGAATGGAGGCCCCACAAGCTGCCTGGGCAATATCTCCTGGCCTTGGCCACCCTCACAGTACAAGAGGTTTCCCTCATGCCTGTGTGGACTTTCCTTTCGCGCTGCTCCCGTAGGCACACAAGGGCAAGTAAGCAAGCAGCCCTGCCAACACATGAGCAACTGTGGACTCACGGGGAAGCCCCTTGGCAGGGCAGGGCTGGAGCAGCCTGGGGCAGGAGAAGGCTCCAGACACACTGATGATGTTGGTGCTGGTAGGGGATCCAAGGAGAGAAACCAGGCAGCGGAGGAGGCCCAACAGGCACACCAAGGCCTCCCCAGAGCAGAGCAGCATGAGGAGGGAGAGTCAAAAGCAGCAGCGCTGAGCACCCGCCTTTGGAGGTAAAGGCCAGTGACCATGAGCGAGAGCTTGGAGGCTGCAAGAAAGGGGACGTGGCACATCGTCCCTTCCGCTCTGGAAGCCTTTGGCATCCAGATGAGGATTGCAGGGCTGGGAGCAGCAGGGCTCTTCCTGCCAATGGGGCTGCCAACAAACCCATAGGAGTGCCCCAGGACAATGTCCCCAGCCTGCACGCCACCCCTCCGGCACCTGGGACTCATCTTGTGCTGGCACCGATGCGCTCCTGTCCCAGGAATCCTTGGGCCTCCCAGCCCAGCACTGAAAAGGAGCCTTCAAGGGGGAGTGGGTATGGCCAAACAAGGAAATGAAAAGGCAGCCGTGCAGGAAACCAAAACACAGCCCGTATCATTAGCTGGCATGTTTTGCATTTCAGATGAGCTTCTCAGAAAATTATGACTTCCACAGAGGCTTTGTCTGGACCCGGGGCAGTGCAGGCCCAGTATAAAAGCCATCCCAGCTCTTCACTCTCTCATCCGCTTTGCTCCCCTTCTTCTTCTTTGGAAGCAAGTGAGTTGGAACTCTGTCCTATACCGGGGCTTGGGGCAGCCTGTCCTGGGAGGGGAAGCGGGGAGAAGGTCTGGTGCGGAGAGGGGCTGGGGCTGGGCGGAGGGGACTCTCGGGCTCTTGGCTAGGAAAGAGCTTTCCTGGGCCTGGCTCTCTTTGCATGGTGCCCGCGGGAACAGGCAAAGAGGCGCGTGGGCCTCCCTGCACAGCCTCCAGCTCCCCGCCCAGCACGGGCCTTGGCTCCCTGGTGGCTGGCGGACAGGCTGCTCCTCACGCGCTCCCATGCTCCTCCCTGCCCTTTCCTCCAGGTGCACCTCCGGCCCCGCAAGATGTCCTGCTACAACCAGTGCCAGCCCTGCTGCCCGCCCTGCCAGCCCTGCGGCCCGACCCCGCTGGCCAACAGCTGCAACGAGCCCTGTGTCAGACAGTGCCAGAACTCCTGCGTCGTCATCGAGCCCTCCCCCGTGGTGGTGACCCTGCCCGGCCCCATCCTCAGCTCCTTCCCACAGAACACCGTTGTGGGATCCTCCACCTCCGCTGCCGTTGGCAGCATCCTCAGCTGTCAGGGAGTGCCCATCAACTCTGGCTGCTGTGACCTCTCCTGCCTTAGCAGCCGCTACTGTGGGAGAACATGCCTGCCCTGCTAAAGCTGCCACAGGCGGCCCCACACGCGGACCCCCCAGGAACCCAGAAGACGGTAATGGACTGAGCACAGAGATCCTGGCCATCGCTTTCAGAGGGACTCAGCATCCACGGCTCCAGCTGCAAAGGCAGGCAGGAGGAGGCGTGCCTGCGCTCTCTGAACACATGGCCCTTGTCTAACTTGCCTGTTTCTCACTCTCTTTCCTTTCTCTCGTTTCTCTGTTGTCTTCTGCTCCCCTGGGCTGAGAGCACCTGCCAATCCCCGTCCAAGGAAGGACCTACTGCCCCTCTCCCTCTTGGGGCAGGCAGGCAGGCAGGCAGGCAGGCAGACGCCCAGTGCGAACTGCACCCTGGCCAAGGGGCAAAGACTCCCAGCTTCCCTTGGTGCTCCCTGCACCGTGGCCCCCACTCAGGGCACCTCCTTTCCCTCTTTCAACTCATTAAAGTTCTGCTGCATCCCAGCCTGGGCCTCTGCGTGCTCCTTCTCTCTCTGGATGGTATCCGTGTCTGCCAGAGAGAAAGCTGTCACTCTAGGCAGATCTTGCCGGCACAAAGGAGAGCCATGGGCATTCCTGGAGGAAGGGGAGAGTGAGACACAGGCGGTGGGCTCCTTTCAACACGCTGTCCCTTGCAGCTGAGGAAGACGCCCCTGTCTCCTGCGGGGCCAGACACCGTCAGGGCCTGCCTTGCTGCATGCCCGCACAAAAATGGCCTCCTCAGCCTTCGAGCACACCTTGCTGATGATGGGGAGCCCAACCACGGCCCGAGTGAGGAGTCCATCTCCCCGGCCGCACTGGCTGGTGGTGGTGGCACTGGGAGCTGGTTGTGCATCCAGCAGCACCTCTGGGCCCTCCCTGGCGGGTGGCTCTTGCTTCAGGAGGGCTCCTCTCCCTCTGGCAGGTGTGATAGCGGTGATGGTGGTTGTGGGACAGGTTGCTCCTCACACGCCCCTGTGCTCCTCCCTGCCATCTCTCCCCGGTGCACCTCTTGCCGCAAGTCAAGACGGCCTAAGTTTGCAGAGGTACCAAGTTAGGCGGGAGTGTCGGTCTGCTTGAGGGCAGTGTGGGTCCACAGAGGGACCTGGACAGGCCGGGTTGAGGGCCTGAGGGCAATGGTATGAGATTCAGCATGGCCGAGTGCCGGGTCCTGCGCTTGGGTCACAGCAACCCCATGCAGTGCTACAGGCTTGGGGAAGAGTGGCTGGAAAGCCGCCTGGCTGACAAGGACCTGGTGGTGTTGGTTGACAGCTGTCTGAATACGAGCCAGCAGTGTGCCTGGGTGGCCAAGAAGGCCAAGAGCGTCGTGGCCTCTATCAGGAATAGTGTGGCCAGCAGGACTAGAGAAGTGATTGTCCCACTGTACCCAGCACTGGCGAGGCCCCACCTCGAATACGGTGATCAGCTTTGCGTGCCTCACTACAAGAAAGACCTTGAGATTCTGGAGCAAGACCAGAGAAGGGCAATAAAGCTGGTGAGGGGTCTGGAGAACAAGTCGTATGAGGAGCGGCTGAGGGAACCGGGCTTGTTTAGTGTGGTGAAAAGGAGGCTGAGGGGAGACTTTCTCGCTCTCTACAACTACGTGAAAGGAGATTGTAGAGGCGGGGGTGGGTCTCTTGTTCCCAAGTAACAAGCGATAGGAGAAGAAGAAATGGCCCCAGGTAAGCCAGGGGAGGTTTAGGATGGATATTAGGAAAAGATTCTTCACAGAAAGGGTAATCAAACGTTGGAAGAGGCTGCCCAGGGAAGTGGTGGAATCGCCATCCCGGGGGGGTCTTTAAACGACGGGCAGACGTCGTGCTGAGGGGCATGGTTTAGTGGTGGTTTTGGCAGTGCTAGCTTAATGGTTGGACTCGATGATCTTTGAGGTCCCCTCCAGCATAGATGAGTCTAGGATTCAACGATTCTATGATTCTGTGATCTCCAGCTACAGCCTCTCTCTCCCTCAGCCGAGGCAGAGAGGTGGGCTATTCCTCTCCTACCTCCCTCTGTGGCTTCCAAGTACAAGCCGCTGCTTCTGCAGCAGTTCAGCTCTCCTGGCGTTGACTTAGCCTCCCCTGTAGGTCTTGCCGGGATCTTGTCCAGCCCCAGTCAGGCTGCCAGCAGTTCCTCCAGCACAGCTAGGAGAGGCGGAGTTTCTAGGAGCAGGTGTGGTCTGTTTCCTCACAGCCGAGAGACAGCTCTGTCTCTCTAGGTATGCGTGTAGGAACAGCACATAGGAGGATTTGTGTTATCTGCAACAGGGTTGTGTAGAGGCTTGTTCCCCCTTTCACGCCCATTGCTCGCAACAGGTCTCCCATCCTTTGCCACGCGCCATCTGCGGCCTTCCCTGTCCCAAAAAGATAGCTGCTGGTTTTGCCGGAGGGTCAGCACTCCCCTCTTCCCCTCCAGCGCTGACACCCCCTCCACCGACCCCCAGCCCTGCTCCTCCCCAGCCTGACACGTGTGTCTCACCAGCCTCTGCCAGTCCCACCAAGGTTGCTGGGTAAACCTGGACCGTGTCACGCTCGCCACTCAACAAGGTGCCTGGGGAGCTCCAGACGGGAGCTGAAGCTCGCCAGCTCCCGTGTTCTCCTCCCTCTGCCAGCTCAAAGCCGCCTCCAAACCTCAGCCCAAAGGGTGGAGCAAAACCCTCTGAGGGCTGCCTGGGATCCCACACCTCTGCCGCGGGGAGCTGTTTTACACACATCACCTAGTGGTTAAAGCACTTGCTTGGCCAAACAAAAGGAATCAAGCTGCCACCTCTGCTGGGCGCTGGCTCCCCAGGGCCAGGACCAGGTTTCCCGGTGCTGGGCGCTTCCAACTGGTGCAGCCAGGCCTCAGCTCGACCTTTCAAAATCCTCTCGGTCACAAGGGCCCTGAACATCCTCGCAGGCACTCATACCCGCTGGGAAACTGATGCCTCTTCATAGAATCATAGAATCTGATAGGTTAGAAGGGACCTTTAAAGGTCGTGAAGTCCAACCCCCTTCAGGAAGCAGGGACAGCTTCAAGTAGATCAGGTTGCTCAGAGCCTCATCCAGCCTGGCCTTGAATATCTCCAGGGATGGGGCCTCCACCACCTCTCTGGGCAACCTGTTCCAGTGTTTCACCACCCTCATTGTAAAGAACTTCATCCTAATGTCTAATCTAAACCTGCCCTGCTCTAGTTTGAAACCATTGCCCCTCGTCCTATTGCTACATGCCCTTGCGAACAGCCCCTCCCCAGCTTTCTTATAGTCCCCCTTCAGGTACTGGAAGGCTGCTATAAGGTCTCCCTGGAGCCTTCTCTTTTCCAGGCTGAAGAACCCCAGCTGTCTCAGCCTGTCTTCGTATGAGAGGTGCTCCAGCCCTCAGACCATTTCCGTGGCCCTCCTCTGGACCTGCTTGCAACACTCTAAGCCAGGCTGCCCACAGGGAGCTGCGCACCTAAGATAGGAACCTGCTGCTAGGAACCTACGGTAGGAACCTGCTGACAGTTCCCAGAACTAAATCTGCAGTCCTCAGGCAGAGGGAGACAAAGGAGATGGCCACAGGCACAACCCTCACGCCCATCTCCAGCAGGTCAAAAGGCTCCCTGGTCGTCTTCTCTGCCTATGCATTGCACAGCCACAGAGAGGGCAGCATCTGTGTCAGAGAACACATTCGTGCTGAGCAGTGCAGCTTTTCTCCTGCATGATGACATGTTGGCTTTTATAAATGGGCTTTCTTTTGCTTTTCATTTCTTTCCTCACCTTTTCTTCTTTCATAGCCATTTAGTTTTCCCAGGACCAGGTCATCATTATGCACACTTACTCTTCTGCAGTTTGAGCTATCTAAGTATGCTGCCAATGGCAGTGGAGACGGAGGATCCCAGAACAGTGCTCAGTGAGAAGGAGCTGAGTATAGGGCTTGGCATGTTCACCACCAAGACATGTCGCCATGGGTGACAGCAGTGGAATTCTGTCACTGCCTGACACAGGGCCCAGTTCAGCTGTTGGCCAGCGGGGTTTGGCTGCCAGCATGGCAGGCGTGGCAGGGACTGATTGTAGCAGGACATGTCTCCAGGCTGGTGCTGCACCTGGGAGAGAGGGCAAGGGAAAACAGAACACAGGACTGGGTGAGGAGCTGCCTGTCATCCCACAATGTGGGATCCGAGGTACCTTGGTGTGTGGAGAGGTGGAGACTATGCAGAAAGCCATATATAATTCATTATCTTAAGGACACAAAGACCCTGGAAAGAACAGACAGGCCCAAGAAGGCTCTTGTCTAGCCCAGAGTGCAGAATCCACTTAATCGAATGCTCTGTTTTCCTTCATACTAGACCTTTTACGTACTTCCCAATTCCGTTATTGGCAGCCCCAAGCCTCAGCACAGGACTGAGATGAGATGTCTGTTCAGGAAGGAGTACATCCTGGAAGATGAGAATATTCCCCAAGTCAAGTCTGTTTTGCCTGTGACGAGAATTGATAAGTAATCCCTCTGTCTTTATCTTGACCCAGGACCTTTTCCACCTTCCTTTCTCCTCCTCTCCTGTTGAGGAGCAAGAGGGAGAGAGCAAGCAGCTGGGTGGGCGTCTGGAAGCCAGCCAAGGTCTTGCTGGTTTTCCAGCAGCAATGGTAATCAGAAGTGCCAGCAGTGCTTGTCTTTTCCATGCTTTTTTTTCTGCTTTCTATCCGTGCCATCAGGAGCAATCTCTTTCTCCCACGCCTGTTCCCCTCAGAGGACGGTGGGCAATGATGTCAACTGGCCTTTGTGCTTGTGTGCCTGGGAACTAGTGGCAGGTTTACAGCTTTTCTTTCCCCAGCCATCCACGCGTCATTGCCTCACTTTTCTGGCCCATCCACTCTCAGTGTTTCACCGATAGGTCAGCGCAGAAGGTTTTGGCTGTCTGTGTAGTCCCCGAGTTCTGAGGTTAAGGCACCAAAGGCTGCTCCCCATGAGCTGTAGTCTTCAGGAGAGGTGGGAGCAAGGAGGAGGGACACAGTACGGTTCTCCTCTCCTGGCATCCTGGCAGGAGGCCCTTCTGTGCAAGGCTGAGCTCTCGGGAAAGGGCCCCCAGTTCTCCCCTGCCACCCGTCTTTCCCCTGTGCACCCAGAGGCCTGAAAACCTCTTCCTGTGAGGGGCTGGGGCTAGTGGCTTCAGAGAAAAGCAGAAGGTGGTGAGAGAGCTTCTGCCATGGAACTGTTCTTCCCCTGCACCGCAGGATGGGATTGCACTTGCCACGAGCCGCAAAGAGAGAGCATGGGCTGTTCTGACCGGTGCTCCCTCTCCAGTACCGTGGGAGGAACTGTCAGTGGCTCTTTTGTGTCCTCTTGCAGGCCCATGGAAATCACCTTTCTGTCCTACAGACGTCTGCCTGATGGGAGTTGGGGATGTGCCAGTCACCTCAGGCCTGCAAATCTGTCTAATGAACCGCTGGGGCCGCATGGGCCACCATATGGGTGTGATGGGAGAAGAGGGGAGTTGTCCTAGCTATCCTTGCCCTTAGATGCATGCCGTGGCCCCTCCTTGTGGAGATGGGTGGGAAGGTGAGGAGGAGGAGGCTGTGGGCTATAGCCAAGGTGATTTCTCCCGCCGGCCCCTCCTTCCATCCTCGTGGCCATCTTGTCTCTGAGCCTTCTCCCCCAGCACAGCTCCATGCAGAGCAAGAGGAACTGCCTTGAGTGCTTGTGGGGCTGCTGACTTCCCAGGGCCTCCTGCAGCACTGGGGTCCTCCCAGGAAGGCAGCAGAAGCTGGGACTGGCATCTGTAGGGCGTGCTCTGAGGTCATTTCTGAGCAGAGATGCAGCAAGGGAAGGGGCTGATGGGCACTGGCTGTGGAGCCGCGAGGGATGTCTTCCTCAGCTCCAAGGGAAAGGACGCAAACCAAAATGCACTTCAGTGAATCCCACCCTCCCCTTGCTCCATGTTTTCCCTTGAGCAGACTGGAAGAGTTGCCACAGAAGGAAGGGGGACTCGGAGGCAGGGGCTTGGATGCAGCACAGTTTTAATGAGTCTAAAGAGGAAAAGGAGGGGGCTGACAGGGAGCACCAGGGGCAGCCACTAAGATGCGGTGGAGCTCCTGCAGGGTGTCCGACTGCCTGCCCTGCGGAGGGAGGGAGACCAACAGGTTGCCGCTAGGCTGGCGTTGGGAGGTGGTGACAGGAAAGGTAAGGAAGAGAAGAGAGTAGAAGAAGGCAACAATGGGCCGAAGCTCTAAATATGATACCCCAAAGCTCTAACTACTTTGTGGCATCATGTTCTGAGGTCTTGGGAAGTTCTTGCCCAAGGCCGTTGCCAGCAGCTTTAGCAGGGCTGACATCTGTTGCCACAGTAGCGGCTGGTAATACAGGAGAGGTCACAGCAGCCAGAGTTGATGGGGACTCCGTCACAGCTGAGGATGCTGCCAACGGCAGCGGAGGTGGAGGATCCCACAACGGTGTTCTGTGGGAAGGAGCTGAGGATGGGGCCGGGCAGGGTCACCACCACGGGGGAGGGCTGGATGACGACGGTGGAGTTCTGGCACTGCCTGACACAGGGTTCATTGCAGCTGTTGGCCAGCGGGGTCGGGCCGCAGGGCTGGCAGGGCGGGCAGCAGGGCTGGCACTGGTTGTAGCAGGACATCTTGCGGAGCTGGAGGTGCCCCTGGAGGAGAGGGCAGGGGAAAGCAGAGCACAGGGAGCCATGAGGAGCAGCACTGCACCCAACCACAGGTGAGCCAAGGCACCTCCGGCCAGGAGGCCACAGCATACGCTGCCCAGCTCAAAGCCCACGAGACACCACAACTAAGTCCCAGACCCTCCCTGCGGAAGACCTTCTCTCCCTTTCCTTCTCCCATGAGAAGCAGGTCCCAGCCCTGGGCCAGGACGGCCCATATCAGCTGAGACAAACATCGGGGAAAGACGCGATCTTGAAGGAGGAGCAGAAGGGCCTTCACACTCACCTGATTCCCAAGGAGAAGGAGGCGAGAGCAGTGGCTGAGAGAGAGCAGAGAGTCGGGCTGCCTTTTATAGTAGCCCTGCACTGCCTCAGGCCCAGAGGCACCCGTTGTGGAAGTACTAATTTTCTGACAAGCTCATGTCAAATGCAAAACACCCCAGCTAATGGGATGGGCTGCGTCCTGGTTTCCTGCCCTGCTGCCTTTTCATTTCCTGGCTTAAGCCACGTGCTTTCCCATTTGAAGGCTTCTCTAAGGGCCGGGATGAGAGGCCTGAGGCTTTCCGGGGCAGCAACACGTCAGCGCAGGCAGAAGACTCAGCTCAAGTGCAGATGGCGCCCTGTGCGGACAGGTGATGTGCGCCTGGGTCATTCCTGTGGGCTTGTTTGTGGCAAAGTTGTCCGGAAATTGGCACCACTCTCGTGTTTGTCATCAGGATGCCTGAGGACTCCCATGGAAGAGGACGTGCCACGTCCTTTTCTCTTCCTCCCGCCGTCTCCCTGGGATGGTCGCTCAGGGTTGCACGCAGGTGGGCTTCTGCTGGCAGGCTTTGACACTGTTGCAACACTAGCAGTGCTCTCAGGGCAATTTTGCGGGGCTCATTTGCCTCATCCCCTCTCTGTGCAGCCTCTGAAGGCTCGCGGGCAGCACCATCAGCACGTGTGGGGCCCCCTCCTTCCCTGGGGTACTTGAGTCCTCTTCTGCCAAAGTGGTCCCCAAAGTGGACTCCTCAGCAGAGTCCACAGTTGCTGGTGTTTTCCTGGCCTTACACGCGCGTACAGGTTTTCTGGTGGTTCCATGCAGACGTGCATGAGCACACGTGGGTCAGTCTGTACTTGTGTGGCCCTCATCGTGAGGCCATGTGCAGGTCATGGCAGGGGGACTCTCCCCTGGTGTGTCCATGAGCACTGCAGAGTAGCAGCTTGCCTTTGCCAGAAGGATCCCACCTACAGCTGAATGGTGGTGCCTTTGGCCTGTCAGAGAGATGCCCGGACACCCAAAATGCAGTGCCTGCCTCCGGCGCCCTCTATTTCTTGCTTTATGCAGAGGGTGAAAGGCCAAGAAAGACTGCCGGCCTTGGCAGGCCATTGTCCCTGAATCCATCCCCTTATGACGCAGTGTTGCTGGGGACTGGGATGGGACAGAGGCTCCTCGTGGCCATGCCGATGCCAGCTGCACTTCTACAGCTCATCAGCCTGGTGCTGAGTGAGGCAGGGGCCGACACCTGGCGCCACATGGGTATTGGACTTAAGGGACCGAGGTCCTGCTGTTGCTCTGCTCTGAGACGTAGGATGGTTGGACAGACCCAGCTCAGAGGCAGCACAGCTGAGGGCTGCCCCCTTCCCGTTGTTGGCCTTGCTGAGATCGTTGCCAGATCATTGCTCCCGGGAGGCTTCAACCACAGCCAACCCTGCTTCCCATGGGAACAGCTTTCAAGCTTACGTTCTAGTGCTTGGCCCCGACCTGAGTTACATCTCCGGTGGTGACACACCAGTGCCTGTGTCTGGACATGGACCCCACTGCTCTCAGTTTGGACCCTGACATGCGGGTGACTCCCCAGCTTGACCTGACACCTGCCTCGTCTCTATGAATGCACCTGCTCAGCGCTGGACTTTGTGGAACCCTGATTATTTTCATGAGACCTCATCCTGGCCTTGGCTCGCTCACTGACACATTGTTTTTGTTGTTTAACCCTGGATAGCAACTAAGCACCACACAGGAAGGATAAAAGTGAGAAACATCCTGGGTTGTGATACAGACTGTTTAATAATTAAAGAAAAATTGCAAGAAAAAAACAACAGAAAAAAGCCAACCAAAAAAGGAAAGGAAAATAAACCCAGGAAAAATTATGCAAAAGATAACAATTTCTCACCTATAGTCGATGGATTTTCAACCAGTCCGTGACCAATGACAGCCCCCGCCAACCTCACCGCCCCGGTTTCCTTGTGGAGGATGACGTTATACAGTATGGAACATCCTTTTGGTCAGTTGGGGTCAGCTGTTACAGCTGTTACCCCCTCCCAACTTTTTGTGCACCCCCAGCCTACTCGCTGGCAGGGCAGTCTAAGGAGCAGGAAAGGCCTTGACATTGTGTAGACGCTGCTCAGCAGCAACCAAAGCATCGCTCTACTATCAACAATATTTTCAGCACAAAGGCAGAACGTAGCCCCACACCAGCTGCTATGAAGGAACTCTTCATAGGCCCTACCCTAGCCAAAAGCAGTTCATTCTGCGCCCCTTATTCTATACCTTTTATGTCACGCTCCTGTCCCACGTTATCTAATACATCCTTATTAACTACCACCCCCTCTTCCCATTCTTTAATCTAATTCCCTTAGTCTATGGACCACCCCTGTATAATGTCTGCAAAATTTCCATAAATGTCCATTGAGTTAACTTAGTTCATGAATTTGGGCTCCTTCTGTTACGGTGGCCACTCAGGAGAGAAGTGGTGGTATGTTGCACAGAGTTACTGGCCACTAAAGCCAGTGCAAGTTGTTTCACGGCCGCATTTGCACTGCTTCTTGTGAGGCTTGTCCTCCATTGGTTTGAGTGTTTCCTGCTATAGTACGTTCTGTATCATTGCCATAACTCCGATCATGGGTTATAACAATTTAAAGGTCTATCTTTTACTATGTCCACCCTCGTCCCTTTGGACCATACGACAGAGTTTAACATTGGAATGGATTCCTCCCCTTGCCCCTGCTTTGGCATGGACTTATCCACAATCCCTTCAGAGATATATCTGCTGTGGCACTGAGGTACTCGCAGCCACAGATGCTTTGCGGTGTCCTGCTCCCACGCGGACTCATCCACAGGTCACTGTCCCTTTGCCTCAAGGGCAAGCGGGTACCCAGTAGCAGAGCAAAGGACATGGTGTGTGGGGAATTTCACCTGGTTCGATGGGTCTTCGTGTGCCTCAGCTCCTATTTCCAACACAACAGTGTCTTCAGAAGCTCCTTGCCTGCACCCACGAGATCATGGATGCTTCAGGGGTGCCACCATTTTAATCATCACCACGAGATGAGGGGGGAGGTCTAGAAAGAAAGTTTGAAGTATCACAGGAAAAGAATACCTAGATTTGGGCGCTAATAGTGAAACCATAGGACCTTAACACAAACTCAGTGGACATGAACAACAGAAGTAAGCCAGATGCAGTGACGTGAACATGAACAACAGAAGTGAAGTAAAGGCATGAATCTGTTGTGTAATCTGTGTGGATACAGAGGGTCATGGGACACTAAAACGGTCAACTTCCTGTGATGCCCCCACAACCCCATACCCTGTTGCCGTCAGCTCAGCACTGACAACAAACTGTGGAGTAATGTTGCAAAATTGGGAATTCCTGCACGAGTTTGTAGCGAGCATGTATTTGGGGTTTCCAAAAACTGTAGACCACAGCTGACAAGGGTTACTGGATGGCTGTCTAGTGCTTTAGGACCTGGGGATTTGTGGGTTTGGTTTTTGGGTGTTGAATCACTAATGTAATGGTTGAGCCAATCCCAATCTATCAAATTCAAATTCAGAGAATAAACATACAGTGCTGGTCATGCTAACTCTTCTGAATTAACTGAATGGAACATTCTTGGGTAATGTTTGGACTCAGACTGTAGCCCCCGACCACAGGTTGATTTCCTGGTGGTGTGGACAGACAGGAGACATTGGATGTGCACATCTCCAGGCTCACCTCTAGGAACCACTCCTGCCCTTGGCCTTGAATGTGCCGTGGAGTGAGTCATGGCTCTGCCAAGGAAAGGCACAGTTTTGGAATAGGGTAGGTAGAAAGGACACGGCACAATGGGAACCACTGACCGCTTTGTGCCCCAGAGAGGGTCATTGCCTCTTTGTCCTTGGGCAGTGAGAGAACTACTTGCTGTCCACAGGATAGGCCAGGATGTAGATGAGGGACCTCCATGCAGAGGAAAAGACCTCCGGGCTTTGTTTCAACTTCCTACCTGGGGTAAGTTGGTTTCCACAGCCCCAGACCTGGATAGCTACAGCCTTCTCTCTGAAATTCCTCCAGCTCAGTTAGTTTGATGTGCTGGGGCTGTTCCAACCAGTGCCCAAGAACAACAGTGAAAGCTAGTGAGACCACTTTTGAATCTAGAGCTGCCCAAAAGAGACAGCTTACAGATGCTACCGACTGCAGAAGCACGTCCCACTGTAACCACCACGTCCCAAGGCAAGGTAGGGGTATCTACTCTCACTCAGAGACTTTCAGCATCAGAACTGAGTCCTGGCACCGATAAGGCCTTAGAGGGCCCTGTTCCCAAGGGAAGCTACTCTATCCTTGGGGAACATCAGGTACCACAGAGCAGCGGTGTGAGTTTGGGAGCTGGTTGTGGTCCGGGATCTGCCCTGACGCATGGGGATGCTGGTTTCATAAGGAATTGGGACTTGAGTTTGTGATTTAGTGTGGCCTGGCCAAAACTAGCTTGTGAATCACTTCACCCCTGCTTCTCTGTGCAACAGCTGGGTGAAGCCAGGTGCTGCACCAAGTCACCATGGTGTTGCAGGGAAGTCTTGTCACTACTATCTGTGCCCATGGGAGCTGGCCATGCCCGTGCTTGAGGGTTGTTCCTGGGGCTACTCACCCACTCCCATTCCTGCTGTCTGTCCTTCAGAGCAATCTTCTGTCTGAGCCTACTCCTCCAACAGAGCTCCCTGCACCGTGGCCCCCACTCAGGGCACCTCCTTTCCCTCTTTCAACTCATTAAAGTTCTGCTGCATCCCAGCCTGGGCCTCTGCGTGCTCCTTCTCTCTCTGGATGGTATCCGTGTCTGCCAGAGAGAAAGCTGTCACTCTAGGCAGATCTTGCCGGCACAAAGGAGAGCCATGGGCATTCCTGGAGGAAGGGGAGAGTGAGACACAGGCGGTGGGCTCCTTTCAACACGCTGTCCCTTGCAGCTGAGGAAGACGCCCCTGTCTCCTGCGGGGCCAGACACCGTCAGGGCCTGCCTTGCTGCATGCCCGCACAAAAATGGCCTCCTCAGCCTTCGAGCACACCTTGCTGATGATGGGGAGCCCAACCACGGCCCGAGTGAGGAGTCCATCTCCCCGGCCGCACTGGCTGGTGGTGGTGGCACTGGGAGCTGGTTGTGCACCCAGCAGCACCTCTGGGCCCTCCCTGGCGGGTGGCTCTTGCTTCAGGAGGGCTCCTCTCCCTCTGGCAGGTGTGATAGCGGTGATGGTGGTTGTGGGACAGGTTGCTCCTCACACGCCCCTGTGCTCCTCCCTGCCATCTCTCCCCGGTGCACCTCTTGCCGCAAGTCAAGACGGCCTAAGTTTGCAGAGGTACCAAGTTAGGCGGGAGTGTCGGTCTGCTTGAGGGCAGTGTGGGTCCACAGAGGGACCTGGACAGGCCGGGTTGAGGGCCCGAGGGCAATGGTCTGAGATTCAGCATGGCCGAGTGCCGGGTCCTGCGCTTGGGTCACAGCAACCCCATGCAGTGCTACAGGCTTGGGGAAGAGTGGCTGGAAAGCCGCCTGGCTGACAAGGACCTGGTGGTGTTGGTTGACAGCTGTCTGAATACGAGCCAGCAGTGTGCCTGGGTGGCCAAGAAGGCCAAGAGCGTCCTGGCCTCTATCAGGAATAGTGTGGCCAGCAGGACTAGAGAAGTGATTGTCCCACTGTACCCAGCACTGGCGAGGCCCCACCTCGAATACGGTGATCAGCTTTGCGTGCCTCACTACAAGAAAGACCTTGAGATTCTGGAGCAAGACCAGAGAAGGGCAATAAAGCTGGTGAGGGGTCTGGAGAACAAGTCGTATGAGGAGCGGCTGAGGGAACCGGGCTTGTTTAGTGTGGTGAAAAGGAGGCTGAGGGGAGACTTTCTCGCTCTCTACAACTACGTGAAAGGAGATTGTAGAGGCGGGGGTGGGTCTCTTGTTCCCAAGTAACAAGCGATAGGAGAAGAAGAAATGGCCCCAGGTATGCCAGGGGAGGTTTAGGATGGATATTAGGAAAAGATTCTTCACAGAAAGGGTAATCAAACGTTGGAAGAGGCTGCCCAGGGAAGTGGTGGAATCGCCATCCCGGGGGGTCTTTAAACGACGGGCAGACGTCGTGCTGAGGGGCATGGTTTAGTGGTGGTTTTGGCAGTGCTAGCTTAATGGTTGGACTCGATGATCTTTGAGGTCCCCTCCAGCATAGATGAGTCTAGGATTCAACGATGCTATGATTCTGTGATCTCCAGCTACAGCCTCTCTCTCCCTCAGCCGAGGCAGAGAGGTGGGCTATTCCTCTCCTACCTCCCTCTGTGGCTTCCAAGTACAAGCCGCTGCTTCTGCAGCAGTTCAGCTCTCCTGGCGTTGACTTAGCCTCCCCTGTAGGTCTTGCCGGGATCTTGTCCAGCCCCAGTCAGGCTGCCAGCAGTTCCTCCAGCACAGCTAGGAGAGGCGGAGTTTCTAGGAGCAGGTGTGGTCTGTTTCCTCACAGCCGAGAGACAGCTCTGTCTCTCTAGGTATGCGTGTAGGAACAGCACATAGGAGGATTTGTGTTATCTGCAACAGGGTTGTGTAGAGGCTTGTTCCCCCTTTCACGCCCATTGCTCGCAACAGGTCTCCCATCCTTTGTCACGCGCCATCTGCGGCCTTCCCTGTCCCAAAAAGATAGCTGCTGGTTTTGCCGGAGGGTCAGCACTCCCCTCTTCCCCTCCAGCGCTGACACCCCCTCCACCGACCCCCAGCCCTGCTCCTCCCCAGCCTGACACGTGTGTCTCACCAGCCTCTGCCAGTCCCACCAAGGTTGCTGGGTAAACCTGGACCGTGTCATGCTCGCCACTCAACAAGGTGCCTGGGGAGCTCCCAGGACGTGGGAGCTGAAGCTCGCCAGCTCCCGTGTTCTCCTCCCTCTGCCAGCTCAAAGCCGCCTCCAAACCTCAGCCCAAAGGGTGGAGCAAAACCCTCTGAGGGCTGCCTGGGATCCCACACCTCTGCCGCGGGGAGCTGTTTTACACACATCACCTAGTGGTTAAAGCACTTGCTTGGCCAAACAAAAGGAATCAAGCTGCCACCTCTGCTGGGTGCTGGCTCCCCAGGGCCAGGACCAGGTTTTCCAGTGCTGGGCGCTTCCAACTGGTGCAGCCAGGCCTCAGCTCGACCTTTCAAAATCCTCTCGGTCACAAGGGCCCTGAACATCCTCGCAGGCACTCATACCCGCACTCATACGCCTCTTCATAGAATCATAGAATCTGATAGGTTAGAAGGGACCTTTAAAGGTCGTGAAGTCCAACCCCCTTCAGGAAGCAGGGACAGCTTCAAGTAGATCAGGTTGCTCAGAGCCTCATCAAGCCTGGCCTTGAATATCTCCAGGGATGGGGCCTCCACCACCTCTCTGGGCAACCTGTTCCAGTGTTTCACCACCCTCATTGTAAAGAACTTCATCCTAATGTCTAATCTAAACCTGCCCTGCTCTAGTTTGAAACCATTGCCCCTCGTCCTATTGCTACATGCCCTTGCGAACAGCCCCTCCCCAGCTTTCTTATAGTCCCCCTTCAGGTACTGGAAGGCTGCTATAAGGTCTCCCTGGAGCCTTCTCTTTTCCAGGCTGAAGAACCCCAGCTGTCTCAGCCTGTCTTCGTATGAGAGGTGCTCCAGCCCTCAGACCATTTTCGTGGCCCTCCTCTGGACCTGCTTGCAACACTCTAAGCCAGGCTGCCCACAGGGAGCTGCGCACCTAAGATAGGAACCTGCTGCTAGGAACCTACGGTAGGAACCTGCTGACAGTTCCCAGAACTAAATCTGCAGTCCTCAGGCAGAGGGAGACAAAGGAGATGGCCACAGGCACAACCCTCACGCCCATCTCCAGCAGGTCAAAAGGCTCCCTGGTCGTCTTCTCTGCCTATGCATTGCACAGCCACAGAGAGGGCAGCATCTGTGTCAGAGAACACATTCGTGCTGAGCAGTGCAGCTTTTCTCCTGCATGATGACATGTTGGCTTTTATAAATGGGCTTTCTTTTGCTTTTCATTTCTTTCCTCACCTTTTCTTCTTTCATAGCCATTTAGTTTTCCCAGGACCAGGTCATCATTATGCACACTTACTCTTCTGCAGTTTGAGCTATCTAAGTATGCTGCCAATGGCAGTGGAGACGGAGGATCCCAGAACAGTGCTCAGTGAGAAGGAGCTGAGTATAGGGCTTGGCATGTTCACCACCAAGACACGTCGCCATGGGTGACAGCAGTGGAATTCTGTCACTGCCTGACACAGGGCCCAGTTCAGCTGTTGGCCAGCGGGGTTTGGCTGCCAGCATGGCAGGCGTGGCAGGGACTGATTGTAGCAGGACATGTCTCCAGGCTGGTGCTGCACCTGGGAGAGAGGGCAAGGGAAAACAGAACACAGGACTGGGTGAGGAGCTGCCTGTCATCCCACAGTGTGGGATCCGAGGTACCTTGGTGTGTGGAGAGGTGGAGACTATGCAGAAAGCCATATATAATTCATTATCTTAAGGTCACAAAGACCCTGGAAAGAACAGACAGGCCCAAGAAGGCTCTTGTCTAGCCCAGAGTGCAGAATCCACTTAATCGAATGCTCTGTTTTCCTTCATACTAGACCTTTTACGTACTTCCCAATTCCGTTATTGGCAGCCCCAAGCCTCAGCACAGGACTGAGATGAGATGTCTGTTCAGGAAGGAGTACATCCTGGAAGATGAGAATATTCCCCAAGTCAAGTCTGTTTTGCCTGTGACGAGAATTGATAAGTAATCCCTCTGTCTTTATCTTGACCCAGGACCTTTTCCACCTTCCTTTCTCCTCCTCTCCTGTTGAGGAGCAAGAGGGAGAGAGCAAGCAGCTGGGTGGGCGTCTGGAAGCCAGCCAAGGTCTTGCTGGTTTTCCAGCAGCAATGGTAATCAGAAGTGCCAGCAGTGCTTGTCTTTTCCATGCTTTTTTTTCTGCTTTCTATCTGTGCCATCAGGAGCAATCTCTTTCTCCCACGCTTGTTCCCCTCAGAGGACGGTGGGCAATGATGTCAACTGGCCTTTGTGCTTGTGTGCCTGGGAACTAGTGGCAGGTTTACAGCTTTTCTTTCCCCAGCCATCCACGCGTCATTGCCTCACTTTTCTGGCCCATCCACTCTCAGTGTTTCACCGATAGGTCAGCGCAGAAGGTTTTGGCTGTCTGTGTAGTCCCCGAGTTCTGAGGTTAAGGCACCAAAGGCTGCTCCCCATGAGCTGTAGTCTTCAGGAGAGGTGGGAGCAAGGAGGAGGGACACAGTACGGTTCTCCTCTCCTGGCATCCTGGCAGGAGGCCCTTCTGTGCAAGGCTGAGCTCTCGGGAAAGGGCCCCCAGTTCTCCCCTGCCACCCGTCTTTCCCCTGTGCACCCAGAGGCCTGAAAACCTCTTCCTGTGAGGGGCTGGGGCTAGTGGCTTCAGAGAAAAGCAGAAGGTGGTGAGAGAGCTTCTGCCATGGAACTGTTCTTCCCCTGCACCGCAGGATGGGATTGCACTTGCCACGAGCCGCAAAGAGAGAGCATGGGCTGTTCTGACCGGTGCTCCCTCTCCAGTACCGTGGGAGGAACTGTCAGTGGCTCTTTTGTGTCCTCTTGCAGGCCCATGGAAATCACCTTTCTGTCCTACAGACCGTCAGATGGGAGTTGGGGATGTGCCAGTCACCTCAGGCCTGCAAATCTGTCTAATGAACCGCTGGGGCCGCATGGGCCACCATATGGGTGTGATGGGAGAAGAGGGGAGTTGTCCTAGCTATCCTTGCCCTTAGATGCATGCCGTGGCCCCTCCTTGTGGAGATGGGTGGGAAGGTGAGGAGGAGGAGGCTGTGGGCTATAGCCAAGGTGATTTCTCCCGCCGGCCCCTCCTTCCATCCTCGTGGCCATCTTGTCTCTGAGCCTTCTCCCCCAGCACAGCTCCATGCAGAGCAAGAGGAACTGCCTTGAGTGCTTGTGGGGCTGCTGACTTCCCAGGGCCTCCTGCAGCACTGGGGTCCTCCCAGGAAGGCAGCAGAAGCTGGGACTGGCATCTGTAGGGCGTGCTCTGAGGTCATTTCTGAGCAGAGATGCAGCAAGGGAAGGGGCTGATGGGCACTGGCTGTGGAGCCGCGAGGGATGTCTTCCTCAGCTCCAAGGGAAAGGACGCAAACCAAAATGCACTTCAGTGAATCCCACCCTCCCCTTGCTCCATGTTTTCCCTTGAGCAGACTGGAAGAGTTGCCACAGAAGGAAGGGGGACTCGGAGGCAGGGGCTTGGATGCAGCACAGTTTTAATGAGTCTAAAGAGGAAAAGGAGGGGGCTGACAGGGAGCACCAGGGGCAGCCACTAAGATGCGGTGGAGCTCCTGCAGGGTGTCCGACTGCCTGCCCTGCGGAGGGAGGGAGACCAACAGGTTGCCGCTAGGCTGGCGTTGGGAGGTGGTGACAGGAAAGGTAAGGAAGAGAAGAGAGTAGAAGAAGGCAACAATGGGCCGAAGCTCTAAATATGATACCCCAAAGCTCTAACTACTTTGTGGCATCATGTTCTGAGGTCTTGGGAAGTTCTTGCCCAAGGCCGTTGCCAGCAGCTTTAGCAGGGCTGACATCTGTTGCCACAGTAGCGGCTGGTAATACAGGAGAGGTCACAGCAGCCAGAGTTGATGGGGACTCCGTCACAGCTGAGGATGCTGCCAACGGCAGCGGAGGTGGAGGATCCCACAACGGTGTTCTGTGGGAAGGAGCTGAGGATGGGGCCGGGCAGGGTCACCACCACGGGGGAGGGCTCGATGACGACGGTGGAGTTCTGGCACTGCCTGACACAGGGCTCATTGCAGCTGTTGGCCAGCGGGGTCGGGCCGCAGGGCTGGCAGGGCGGGCAGCAGGGCTGGCACTGGTTGTAGCAGGACATCTTGCGGAGCTGGAGGTGCCCCTGGAGGAGAGGGCAGGGGAAAGCAGAGCACAGGGAGCCATGAGGAGCAGCACTGCACCCAACCACAGGTGAGCCAAGGCACCTCCGGCCAGGAGGCCACAGCATACGCTGCCCAGCTCAAAGCCCACGAGACACCACAACTAAGTCCCAGACCCTCCCTGCGGAAGACCTTCTCTCCCTTTCCTTCTCCCATGAGAAGCAGGTCCCAGCCCTGGGCCAGGACGGCCCATATCAGCTGAGACAAACATCGGGGAAAGACGCGATCTTGAAGGAGGAGCAGAAGGGCCTTCACACTCACCTGATTCCCAAGGAGAAGGAGGCGAGAGCAGTGGCTGAGAGAGAGCAGAGAGTCGGGCTGCCTTTTATAGTAGCCCTGCACTGCCTCAGGCCCAGAGGCACCCGTTGTGGAAGTACTAATTTTCTGACAAGCTCATGTCAAATGCAAAACACCCCAGCTAATGGGATGGGCTGCGTCCTGGTTTCCTGCCCTGCTGCCTTTTCATTTCCTGGCTTAAGCCACGTGCTTTCCCATTTGAAGGCTTCTCTAAGGGCCGGGATGAGAGGCCTGAGGCTTTCCGGGGCAGCAACACGTCAGCGCAGGCAGAAGACTCAGCTCAAGTGCAGATGGCGCCCTGTGCGGACAGGTGATGTGCGCCTGGGTCATTCCTGTGGGCTTGTTTGTGGCAAAGTTGTCCGGAAATTGGCACCACTCTCGTGTTTGTCATCAGGATGCCTGAGGACTCCCATGGAAGAGGACGTGCCACGTCCTTTTCTCTTCCTCCCGCCGTCTCCCTGGGATGGTCGCTCAGGGTTGCACGCAGGTGGGCTTCTGCTGGCAGGCTTTGACACTGTTGCAACACTAGCAGTGCTCTCAGGGCAATTTTGCGGGGCTCATTTGCCTCATCCCCTCTCTGTGCAGCCTCTGAAGGCTCGCGGGCAGCACCATCAGCACGTGTGGGGCCCCCTCCTTCCCTGGGGTACTTGAGTCCTCTTCTGCCAAAGTGGTCCCCAAAGTGGACTCCTCAGCAGAGTCCACAGTTGCTGGTGTTTTCCTGGCCTTACACGCGCGTACAGGTTTTCTGGTGGTTCCATGCAGACGTGCATGAGCACACGTGGGTCAGTCTGTACTTGTGTGGCCCTCATCGTGAGGCCATGTGCAGGTCATGGCAGGGGGACTCTCCCCTGGTGTGTCCATGAGCACTGCAGAGTAGCAGCTTGCCTTTGCCAGAAGGATCCCACCTACAGCTGAATGGTGGTGCCTTTGGCCTGTCAGAGAGATGCCCGGACACCCAAAATGCAGTGCCTGCCTCCGGCGCCCTCTATTTCTTGCTTTATGCAGAGGGTGAAAGGCCAAGAAAGACTGCCGGCCTTGGCAGGCCATTGTCCCTGAATCCATCCCCTTATGACGCAGTGTTGCTGGGGACTGGGATGGGACAGAGGCTCCTCGTGGCCATGCCGATGCCAGCTGCACTTCTACAGCTCATCAGCCTGGTGCTGAGTGAGGCAGGGGCCGACACCTGGCGCCACATGGGTATTGGACTTAAGGGACCGAGGTCCTGCTGTTGCTCTGCTCTGAGACGTAGGATGGTTGGACAGACCCAGCTCAGAGGCAGCACAGCTGAGGGCTGCCCCCTTCCCGTTGTTGGCCTTGCTGAGATCGTTGCCAGATCATTGCTCCCGGGAGGCTTCAACCACAGCCAACCCTGCTTCCCATGGGAACAGCTTTCAAGCTTACGTTCTAGTGCTTGGCCCCGACCTGAGTTACATCTCCGGTGGTGACACACCAGTGCCTGTGTCTGGACATGGACCCCACTGCTCTCAGTTTGGACCCTGACATGCGGGTGACTCCCCAGCTTGACCTGACACCTGCCTCGTCTCTATGAATGCACCTGCTCAGCGCTGGACTTTGTGGAACCCTGATTATTTTCATGAGACCTCATCCTGGCCTTGGCTCGCTCACTGACACATTGTTTTTGTTGTTTAACCCTGGATAGCAACTAAGCACCACACAGGAAGGATAAAAGTGAGAAACATCCTGGGTTGTGATACAGACTGTTTAATAATTAAAGAAAAATTGCAAGAAAAAAACAACAGAAAAAAGCCAACCAAAAAAGGAAAGGAAAATAAACCCAGGAAAAATTATGCAAAAGATAACAATTTCTCACCTATAGTCGATGGATTTTCAACCAGTCCGTGACCAATGACAGCCCCCGCCAACCTCACCGCCCCGGTTTCCTTGTGGAGGATGACGTTATACAGTATGGAACATCCTTTTGGTCAGTTGGGGTCAGCTGTTACAGCTGTTACCCCCTCCCAACTTTTTGTGCACCCCCAGCCTACTCGCTGGCAGGGCAGTCTAAGGAGCAGGAAAGGCCTTGACATTGTGTAGACGCTGCTCAGCAGCAACCAAAGCATCGCTCTACTATCAACAATATTTTCAGCACAAAGGCAGAACGTAGCCCCACACCAGCTGCTATGAAGGAACTCTTCATAGGCCCTACCCTAGCCAAAAGCAGTTCATTCTGCGCCCCTTATTCTATACCTTTTATGTCACGCTCCTGTCCCACGTTATCTAATACATCCTTATTAACTACCACCCCCTCTTCCCATTCTTTAATCTAATTCCCTTAGTCTATGGACCACCCCTGTATAATGTCTGCAAAATTTCCATAAATGTCCATTGAGTTAACTTAGTTCATGAATTTGGGCTCCTTCTGTTACGGTGGCCACTCAGGAGAGAAGTGGTGGTATGTTGCACAGAGTTACTGGCCACTAAAGCCAGTGCAAGTTGTTTCACGGCCGCATTTGCACTGCTTCTTGTGAGGCTTGTCCTCCATTGGTTTGAGTGTTTCCTGCTATAGTACGTTCTGTATCATTGCCATAACTCCGATCATGGGTTATAACAATTTAAAGGTCTATCTTTTACTATGTCCACCCTCGTCCCTTTGGACCATACGACAGAGTTTAACATTGGAATGGATTCCTCCCCTTGCCCCTGCTTTGGCATGGACTTATCCACAATCCCTTCAGAGATATATCTGCTGTGGCACTGAGGTACTCGCAGCCACAGATGCTTTGCGGTGTCCTGCTCCCACGCGGACTCATCCACAGGTCACTGTCCCTTTGCCTCAAGGGCAAGCGGGTACCCAGTAGCAGAGCAAAGGACATGGTGTGTGGGGAATTTCACCTGGTTCGATGGGTCTTCGTGTGCCTCAGCTCCTATTTCCAACACAACAGTGTCTTCAGAAGCTCCTTGCCTGCACCCACGAGATCATGGATGCTTCAGGGGTGCCACCATTTTAATCATCACCACGAGATGAGGGGGGAGGTCTAGAAAGAAAGTTTGAAGTATCACAGGAAAAGAATACCTAGATTTGGGCGCTAATAGTGAAACCATAGGACCTTAACACAAACTCAGTGGACATGAACAACAGAAGTAAGCCAGATGCAGTGACGTGAACATGAACAACAGAAGTGAAGTAAAGGCTTGAATCTGTTGTGTAATCTGTGTGGATACAGAGGGTCATGGGACACTAAAACGGTCAACTTCCTGTGATGCCCCCACGACCCCATACCTTGTTGCTGTCAGCTCAGCACTGACAACAAACTGTGGAGTAATGTTGCAAAATTGGGAATTCCTGCACGAGTTTGTAGCGAGCATGTATTTGGGGTTTCCAAAAACTGTAGACCACAGCTGACAAGGGTTACTGGATGGCTGTCTAGTGCTTTAGGACCTGGGGATTTGTGGGTTTGGTTTTTGGGTGTTGAATCACTAATGTAATGGTTGAGCCAATCCCAATCTATCAAATTCAAATTCAGAGAATAAACATACAGTGCTGGTCATGCTAACTCTTCTGAATTAACTGAATGGAACATTCTTGGGTAATGTTTGGACTCAGACTGTAGCCCCCGACCACAGGTTGATTTCCTGGTGGTGTGGACAGACAGGAGACATTGGATGTGCACATCTCCAGGCTCACCTCTAGGAACCACTCCTGCCCTTGGCCTTGAATGTGCCGTGGAGTGAGTCATGGCTCTGCCAAGGAAAGGCACAGTTTTGGAATAGGGTAGGTAGAAAGGACACGGCACAATGGGAACCACTGACCGCTTTGTGCCCCAGAGAGGGTCATTGCCTCTTTGTCCTTGGGCAGTGAGAGAACTACTTGCTGTCCACAGGATAGGCCAGGATGTAGATGAGGGACCTCCATGCAGAGGAAAAGACCTCCGGGCTTTGTTTCAACTTCCTACCTGGGGTAAGTTGGTTTCCACAGCCCCAGACCTGGATAGCTACAGCCTTCGCTCTGAAATTCCTCCAGCTCAGTTAGTTTGATGTGCTGGGGCTGTTCCAACCAGTGCCCAAGAACAACAGTGAAAGCTAGTGAGACCACTTTTGAATCTAGAGCTGCCCAAAAGAGGCAGCTTACAGATGCTACCGACTGCAGAAGCACGTCCCACTGTAACCACCACGTCCCAAGGCAAGGTAGGGGTATCTACTCTCACTCAGAGACTTTCAGCATCAGAACTGAGTCCTGGCACCGATAAGGCCTTAGAGGGCCCTGTTCCCAAGGGAAGCTACTCTATCCTTGGGGAACATCAGGTACCACAGAGCAGCGGTGTGAGTTTGGGAGCTGGTTGTGGTCCGGGATCTGCCCTGACTCATGGGGATGCTGGTTTCATAAGGAATTGGGACTTGAGTTTGTGATTTAGTGTGGCCTGGCCAAAACTAGCTTGTGAATCACTTCACCCCTGCTTCTCTGTGCAACAGCTGGGTGAAGCCAGGTGCTGCACCAAGTCACCATGGTGTTGCAGGGAAGTCTTGTCACTACTATCTGTGCCCATGGGAGCTGGCCATGCCCGTGCTTGGGGGTTGTTCCTGGGGCTACTCACCCACTCCCATTCCTGCTGTCTGTCCTTCAGAGCAATCTTCTGTCTGAGCCTACTCCTCCAACAGAGCTCCCTGCACTGTGGCCCCCACTCAGGGCACCTCCTTTCCCTCTTTCAACTCATTAAAGTTCTGCTGCATCCCAGCCTGGGCCTCTGCGTGCTCCTTCTCTCTCTGGATGGTATCCGTGTCTGCCAGAGAGAAAGCTGTCACTCTAGGCAGATCTTGCCGGCACAAAGGAGAGCCATGGGCATTCCTGGAGGAAGGGGAGAGTGAGACACAGGCGGTGGGCTCCTTTCAACACGCTGTCCCTTGCAGCTGAGGAAGACGCCCCTGTCTCCTGCGGGGCCAGACACCGTCAGGGCCTGCCTTGCTGCATGCCCGCACAAAAATGGCCTCCTCAGCCTTCGAGCACACCTTGCTGATGATGGGGAGCCCAACCACGGCCCGAGTGAGGAGTCCATCTCCCCGGCCGCACTGGCTGGTGGTGGTGGCACTGGGAGCTGGTTGTGCATCCAGCAGCACCTCTGGGCCCTCCCTGGCGGGTGGCTCTTGCTTCAGGAGGGCTCCTCTCCCTCTGGCAGGTGTGATAGCGGTGATGGTGGTTGTGGGACAGGTTGCTCCTCACACGCCCCTGTGCTCCTCCCTGCCATCTCTCCCCGGTGCACCTCTTGCCGCAAGTCAAGACGGCCTAAGTTTGCAGAGGTACCAAGTTAGGCGGGAGTGTCGGTCTGCTTGAGGGCAGTGTGGGTCCACAGAGGGACCTGGACAGGCCGGGTTGAGGGCCCGAGGGCAATGGTATGAGATTCAGCATGGCCGAGTGCCGGGTCCTGCGCTTGGGTCACAGCAACCCCATGCAGTGCTACAGGCTTGGGGAAGAGTGGCTGGAAAGCCGCCTGGCTGACAAGGACCTGGTGGTGTTGGTTGACAGCTGTCTGAATACGAGCCAGCAGTGTGCCCGGGTGGCCAAGAAGGCCAAGAGCGTCGTGGCCTCTATCAGGAATAGTGTGGCCAGCAGGACTAGAGAAGTGATTGTCCCACTGTACTCAGCACTGGCGAGGCCCCACCTTGAATACGGTGATCAGCTTTGCGTGCCTCACTACAAGAAAGACCTTGAGATTCTGGAGCAAGACCAGAGAAGGGCAATAAAGCTGGTGAGGGGTCTGGAGAACAAGTCGTATGAGGAGCGGCTGAGGGAACCGGGCTTGTTTAGTGTGGTGAAAAGGAGGCTGAGGGGAGACTTTCTCGCTCTCTACAACTACGTGAAAGGAGATTGTAGAGGCGGGGGTGGGTCTCTTGTTCCCAAGTAACAAGCGATAGGAGAAGAAGAAATGGCCCCAGGTATGCCAGGGGAGGTTTAGGATGGATATTAGGAAAAGATTCTTCACAGAAAGGGTAATCAAACGTTGGAAGAGGCTGCCCAGGGAAGTGGTGGAATCGCCATCCCGGGGGGTCTTTAAACGACGGGCAGACGTCGTGCTGAGGGGCATGGTTTAGTGGTGGTTTTGGCAGTGCTAGCTTAATGGTTGGACTCGATGATCTTTGAGGTCCCCTCCAGCATAGATGAGTCTAGGATTCAACGATGCTATGATTCTGTGATCTCCAGCTACAGCCTCTCTCTCCCTCAGCCGAGGCAGAGAGGTGGGCTATTCCTCTCCTACCTCCCTCTGTGGCTTCCAAGTACAAGCCGCTGCTTCTGCAGCAGTTCAGCTCTCCTGGCGTTGACTTAGCCTCCCCTGTAGGTCTTGCCGGGATCTTGTCCAGCCCCAGTCAGGCTGCCAGCAGTTCCTCCAGCACAGCTAGGAGAGGCGGAGTTTCTAGGAGCAGGTGTGGTCTGTTTCCTCACAGCCGAGAGACAGCTCTGTCTCTCTAGGTATGCGTGTAGGAACAGCACATAGGAGGATTTGTGTTATCTGCAACAGGGTTGTGTAGAGGCTTGTTCCCCCTTTCACGCCCATTGCTCGCAACAGGTCTCCCATCCTTTGTCACGCGCCATCTGCGGCCTTCCCTGTCCCAAAAAGATAGCTGCTGGTTTTGCCGGAGGGTCAGCACTCCCCTCTTCCCCTCCAGCGCTGACACCCCCTCCACCGACCCCCAGCCCTGCTCCTCCCCAGCCTGACACGTGTGTCTCACCAGCCTCTGCCAGTCCCACCAAGGTTGCTGGGTAAACCTGGACCGTGTCATGCTCGCCACTCAACAAGGTGCCTGGGGAGCTCCCAGGACGTGGGAGCTGAAGCTCGCCAGCTCCCGTGTTCTCCTCCCTCTGCCAGCTCAAAGCCGCCTCCAAACCTCAGCCCAAAGGGTGGAGCAAAACCCTCTGAGGGCTGCCTGGGATCCCACACCTCTGCCCCGGGGAGCTGTTTTACACACATCACCTAGTGGTTAAAGCACTTGCTTGGCCAAACAAAAGGAATCAAGCTGCCACCTCTGCTGGGTGCTGGCTCCCCAGGGCCAGGACCAGGTTTTCCAGTGCTGGGCGCTTCCAACTGGTGCAGCCAGGCCTCAGCTCGACCTTTCAAAATCCTCTCGGTCACAAGGGCCCTGAACATCCTCGCAGGCACTCATACCCGCTGGGAAACTGATGCCTCTTCATAGAATCATAGAATCTGATAGGTTGGAAGGGACCTTTAAAGGTCGTGAAGTCCAACCCCCTTCAGGAAGCAGGGACAGCTTCAAGTAGATCAGGTTGCTCAGAGCCTCATCAAGCCTGGCCTTGAATATCTCCAGGGATGGGGCCTCCACCACCTCTCTGGGCAACCTGTTCCAGTGTTTCACCACCCTCATTGTAAAGAACTTCATCCTAATGTCTAATCTAAACCTGCCCTGCTCTAGTTTGAAACCATTGCCCCTCGTCCTATTGCTACATGCCCTTGCGAACAGCCCCTCCCCAGCTTTCTTATAGTCCCCCTTCAGGTACTGGAAGGCTGCTATAAGGTCTCCCTGGAGCCTTCTCTTTTCCAGGCTGAAGAACCCCAGCTGTCTCAGCCTGTCTTCGTATGAGAGGTGCTCCAGCCCTCAGACCATTTTCGTGGCCCTCCTCTGGACCTGCTTGCAACACTCTAAGCCAGGCTGCCCACAGGGAGCTGCGCACCTAAGATAGGAACCTGCTGCTAGGAACCTACGGTAGGAACCTGCTGACAGTTCCCAGAACTAAATCTGCAGTCCTCAGGCAGAGGGAGACAAAGGAGATGGCCACAGGCACAACCCTCACGCCCATCTCCAGCAGGTCAAAAGGCTCCCTGGTCGTCTTCTCTGCCTATGCATTGCACAGCCACAGAGAGGGCAGCATCTGTGTCAGAGAACACATTCGTGCTGAGCAGTGCAGCTTTTCTCCTGCATGATGACATGTTGGCTTTTATAAATGGGCTTTCTTTTGCTTTTCATTTCTTTCCTCACCTTTTCTTCTTTCATAGCCATTTAGTTTTCCCAGGACCAGGTCATCATTATGCACACTTACTCTTCTGCAGTTTGAGCTATCTAAGTATGCTGCCAATGGCAGTGGAGACGGAGGATCCCAGAACAGTGCTCAGTGAGAAGGAGCTGAGTATAGGGCTTGGCATGTTCACCACCAAGACACGTCGCCATGGGTGACAGCAGTGGAATTCTGTCACTGCCTGACACAGGGCCCAGTTCAGCTGTTGGCCAGCGGGGTTTGGCTGCCAGCATGGCAGGCGTGGCAGGGACTGATTGTAGCAGGACATGTCTCCAGGCTGGTGCTGCACCTGGGAGAGAGGGCAAGGGAAAACAGAACACAGGACTGGGTGAGGAGCTGCCTGTCATCCCACAGTGTGGGATCCGAGGTACCTTGGTGTGTGGAGAGGTGGAGACTATGCAGAAAGCCATATATAATTCATTATCTTAAGGTCACAAAGACCCTGGAAAGAACAGACAGGCCCAAGAAGGCTCTTGTCTAGCCCAGAGTGCAGAATCCACTTAATCGAATGCTCTGTTTTCCTTCATACTAGACCTTTTACGTACTTCCCAATTCCGTTATTGGCAGCCCCAAGCCTCAGCACAGGACTGAGATGAGATGTCTGTTCAGGAAGGAGTACATCCTGGAAGATGAGAATATTCCCCAAGTCAAGTCTGTTTTGCCTGTGACGAGAATTGATAAGTAATCCCTCTGTCTTTATCTTGACCCAGGACCTTTTCCACCTTCCTTTCTCCTCCTCTCCTGTTGAGGAGCAAGAGGGAGAGAGCAAGCAGCTGGGTGGGCGTCTGGAAGCCAGCCAAGGTCTTGCTGGTTTTCCAGCAGCAATGGTAATCAGAAGTGCCAGCAGTGCTTGTCTTTTCCATGCTTTTTTTTCTGCTTTCTATCCGTGCCATCAGGAGCAATCTCTTTCTCCCACGCCTGTTCCCCTCAGAGGACGGTGGGCAATGATGTCAACTGGCCTTTGTGCTTGTGTGCCTGGGAACTAGTGGCAGGTTTACAGCTTTTCTTTCCCCAGCCATCCACGCGTCATTGCCTGACTTTTCTGGCCCATCCACTCTCAGTGTTTCACCGATAGGTCAGCGCAGAAGGTTTTGGCTGTCTGTGTAGTCCCCGAGTTCTGAGGTTAAGGCACCAAAGGCTGCTCCCCATGAGCTGTAGTCTTCAGGAGAGGTGGGAGCAAGGAGGAGGGACACAGTACGGTTCTCCTCTCCTGGCATCCTGGCAGGAGGCCCTTCTGTGCAAGGCTGAGCTCTCGGGAAAGGGCCCCCAGCTCTCCCCTGCCACCCGTCTTTCCCCTGTGCACCCAGAGGCCTGAAAACCTCTTCCTGTGAGGGGCTGGGGCTAGTGGCTTCAGAGAAAAGCAGAAGGTGGTGAGAGAGCTTCTGCCATGGAACTGTTCTTCCCCTGCACCGCAGGATGGGATTGCACTTGCCACGAGCCGCAAAGAGAGAGCATGGGCTGTTCTGATCGGTGCTCCCTCTCCAGTACCGTGGGAGGAACTGTCAGTGGCTCTTTTGTGTCCTCTTGCAGGCCCATGGAAATCACCTTTCTGTCCTACAGACGTCTGCCTGATGGGAGTTGGGGATGTGCCAGTCACCTCAGGCCTGCAAATCTGTCTAATGAACCGCTGGGGCCGCATGGGCCACCATATGGGTGTGATGGGAGAAGAGGGGAGTTGTCCTAGCTATCCTTGCCCTTAGATGCATGCCGTGGCCCCTCCTTGTGGAGATGGGTGGGAAGGTGAGGAGGAGGAGGCTGTGGGCTATAGCCAAGGTGATTTCTCCCGCCGGCCCCTCCTTCCATCCTCGTGGCCATCTTGTCTCTGAGCCTTCTCCCCCAGCACAGCTCCATGCAGAGCAAGAGGAACTGCCTTGAGTGCTTGTGGGGCTGCTGACTTCCCAGGGCCTCCTGCAGCACTGGGGTCCTCCCAGGAAGGCAGCAGAAGCTGGGATTGGCATCTGTAGGGCGTGCTCTGAGGTCATTTCTGAGCAGAGATGCAGCAAGGGAAGGGGCTGATGGGCACTGGCTGTGGAGCCGCGAGGGATGTCTTCCTCAGCTCCAAGGGAAAGGACGCAAACCAAAATGCACTTCAGTGAATCCCACCCTCCCCTTGCTCCATGTTTTCCCTTGAGCAGACTGGAAGAGTTGCCACAGAAGGAAGGGGGACTCGGAGGCAGGGGCTTGGATGCAGCACAGTTTTAATGAGTCTAAAGAGGAAAAGGAGGGGGCTGACAGGGAGCACCAGGGGCAGCCACTAAGATGCGGTGGAGCTCCTGCAGGGTGTCCGACTGCCTGCCCTGCGGAGGGAGGGAGACCAACAGGTTGCCGCTAGGCTGGCGTTGGGAGGTGGTGACAGGAAAGGTAAGGAAGAGAAGAGAGTAGAAGAAGGCAACAATGGGCCGAAGCTCTAAATATGATACCCCAAAGCTCTAACTACTTTGTGGCATCATGTTCTGAGGTCTTGGGAAGTTCTTGCCCAAGGCCGTTGCCAGCAGCTTTAGCAGGGCTGACATCTGTTGCCACAGTAGCGGCTGGTAATACAGGAGAGGTCACAGCAGCCAGAGTTGATGGGGACTCCGTCACAGCTGAGGATGCTGCCAACGGCAGCGGAGGTGGAGGATCCCACAACGGTGTTCTGTGGGAAGGAGCTGAGGATGGGGCCGGGCAGGGTCACCACCACGGGGGAGGGCTCGATGACGACGGTGGAGTTCTGGCACTGCCTGACACAGGGCTCATTGCAGCTGTTGGCCAGCGGGGTCGGGCCGCAGGGCTGGCAGGGCGGGCAGCAGGGCTGGCACTGGTTGTAGCAGGACATCTTGCGGAGCTGGAGGTGCCCCTGGAGGAGAGGGCAGGGGAAAGCAGAGCACAGGGAGCCATGAGGAGCAGCACTGCACCCAACCACAGGTGAGCCAAGGCACCTCCGGCCAGGAGGCCACAGCATACGCTGCCCAGCTCAAAGCCCACGAGACACCACAACTAAGTCCCAGACCCTCCCTGCGGAAGACCTTCTCTCCCTTTCCTTCTCCCATGAGAAGCAGGTCCCAGCCCTGGGCCAGGACGGCCCATATCAGCTGAGACAAACATCGGGGAAAGACGCGATCTTGAAGGAGGAGCAGAAGGGCCTTCACACTCACCTGATTCCCAAGGAGAAGGAGGCGAGAGCAGTGGCTGAGAGAGAGCAGAGAGTCGGGCTGCCTTTTATAGTAGCCCTGCACTGCCTCAGGCCCAGAGGCACCCGTTGTGGAAGTACTAATTTTCTGACAAGCTCATGTCAAATGCAAAACACCCCAGCTAATGGGATGGGCTGCGTCCTGGTTTCCTGCCCTGCTGCCTTTTCATTTCCTGGCTTAAGCCACGTGCTTTCCCATTTGAAGGCTTCTCTAAGGGCCGGGATGAGAGGCCTGAGGCTTTCCGGGGCAGCAACACGTCAGCGCAGGCAGAAGACTCAGCTCAAGTGCAGATGGCGCCCTGTGCGGACAGGTGATGTGCGCCTGGGTCATTCCTGTGGGCTTGTTTGTGGCAAAGTTGTCCGGAAATTGGCACCACTCTCGTGTTTGTCATCAGGATGCCTGAGGACTCCCATGGAAGAGGACGTGCCACGTCCTTTTCTCTTCCTCCCGCCGTCTCCCTGGGATGGTCGCTCAGGGTTGCACGCAGGTGGGCTTCTGCTGGCAGGCTTTGACACTGTTGCAACACTAGCAGTGCTCTCAGGGCAATTTTGCGGGGCTCATTTGCCTCATCCCCTCTCTGTGCAGCCTCTGAAGGCTCGCGGGCAGCACCATCAGCACGTGTGGGGCCCCCTCCTTCCCTGGGGTACTTGAGTCCTCTTCTGCCAAAGTGGTCCCCAAAGTGGACTCCTCAGCAGAGTCCACAGTTGCTGGTGTTTTCCTGGCCTTACACGCGCGTACAGGTTTTCTGGTGGTTCCATGCAGACGTGCATGAGCACACGTGGGTCAGTCTGTACTTGTGTGGCCCTCATCGTGAGGCCATGTGCAGGTCATGGCAGGGGGACTCTCCCCTGGTGTGTCCATGAGCACTGCAGAGTAGCAGCTTGCCTTTGCCAGAAGGATCCCACCTACAGCTGAATGGTGGTGCCTTTGGCCTGTCAGAGAGATGCCCGGACACCCAAAATGCAGTGCCTGCCTCCGGCGCCCTCTATTTCTTGCTTTATGCAGAGGGTGAAAGGCCAAGAAAGACTGCCGGCCTTGGCAGGCCATTGTCCCTGAATCCATCCCCTTATGACGCAGTGTTGCTGGGGACTGGGATGGGACAGAGGCTCCTCGTGGCCATGCCGATGCCAGCTGCACTTCTACAGCTCATCAGCCTGGTGCTGAGTGAGGCAGGGGCCGACACCTGGCGCCACATGGGTATTGGACTTAAGGGACCGAGGTCCTGCTGTTGCTCTGCTCTGAGACGTAGGATGGTTGGACAGACCCAGCTCAGAGGCAGCACAGCTGAGGGCTGCCCCCTTCCCGTTGTTGGCCTTGCTGAGATCGTTGCCAGATCATTGCTCCCGGGAGGCTTCAACCACAGCCAACCCTGCTTCCCATGGGAACAGCTTTCAAGCTTACGTTCTAGTGCTTGGCCCCGACCTGAGTTACATCTCCGGTGGTGACACACCAGTGCCTGTGTCTGGACATGGACCCCACTGCTCTCAGTTTGGACCCTGACATGCGGGTGACTCCCCAGCTTGACCTGACACCTGCCTCGTCTCTATGAATGCACCTGCTCAGCGCTGGACTTTGTGGAACCCTGATTATTTTCATGAGACCTCATCCTGGCCTTGGCTCGCTCACTGACACATTGTTTTTGTTGTTTAACCCTGGATAGCAACTAAGCACCACACAGGAAGGATAAAAGTGAGAAACATCCTGGGTTGTGATACAGACTGTTTAATAATTAAAGAAAAATTGCAAGAAAAAAACAACAGAAAAAAGCCAACCAAAAAAGGAAAGGAAAATAAACCCAGGAAAAATTATGCAAAAGATAACAATTTCTCACCTATAGTCGATGGATTTTCAACCAGTCCGTGACCAATGACAGCCCCCGCCAACCTCACCGCCCCGGTTTCCTTGTGGAGGATGACGTTATACAGTATGGAACATCCTTTTGGTCAGTTGGGGTCAGCTGTTACAGCTGTTACCCCCTCCCAACTTTTTGTGCACCCCCAGCCTACTCGCTGGCAGGGCAGTCTAAGGAGCAGGAAAGGCCTTGACATTGTGTAGACGCTGCTCAGCAGCAACCAAAGCATCGCTCTACTATCAACAATATTTTCAGCACAAAGGCAGAACGTAGCCCCACACCAGCTGCTATGAAGGAACTCTTCATAGGCCCTACCCTAGCCAAAAGCAGTTCATTCTGCGCCCCTTATTCTATACCTTTTATGTCACGCTCCTGTCCCACGTTATCTAATACATCCTTATTAACTACCACCCCCTCTTCCCATTCTTTAATCTAATTCCCTTAGTCTATGGACCACCCCTGTATAATGTCTGCAAAATTTCCATAAATGTCCATTGAGTTAACTTAGTTCATGAATTTGGGCTCCTTCTGTTACGGTGGCCACTCAGGAGAGAAGTGGTGGTATGTTGCACAGAGTTACTGGCCACTAAAGCCAGTGCAAGTTGTTTCACGGCCGCATTTGCACTGCTTCTTGTGAGGCTTGTCCTCCATTGGTTTGAGTGTTTCCTGCTATAGTACGTTCTGTATCATTGCCATAACTCCGATCATGGGTTATAACAATTTAAAGGTCTATCTTTTACTATGTCCACCCTCGTCCCTTTGGACCATACGACAGAGTTTAACATTGGAATGGATTCCTCCCCTTGCCCCTGCTTTGGCATGGACTTATCCACAATCCCTTCAGAGATATATCTGCTGTGGCACTGAGGTACTCGCAGCCACAGATGCTTTGCGGTGTCCTGCTCCCACGCGGACTCATCCACAGGTCACTGTCCCTTTGCCTCAAGGGCAAGCGGGTACCCAGTAGCAGAGCAAAGGACATGGTGTGTGGGGAATTTCACCTGGTTCGATGGGTCTTCGTGTGCCTCAGCTCCTATTTCCAACACAACAGTGTCTTCAGAAGCTCCTTGCCTGCACCCACGAGATCATGGATGCTTCAGGGGTGCCACCATTTTAATCATCACCACGAGATGAGGGGGGAGGTCTAGAAAGAAAGTTTGAAGTATCACAGGAAAAGAATACCTAGATTTGGGCGCTAATAGTGAAACCATAGGACCTTAACACAAACTCAGTGGACATGAACAACAGAAGTAAGCCAGATGCAGTGACGTGAACATGAACAACAGAAGTGAAGTAAAGGCTTGAATCTGTTGTGTAATCTGTGTGGATACAGAGGGTCATGGGACACTAAAACGGTCAACTTCCTGTGATGCCCCCACGACCCCATACCCTGGTTGCTGTCAGCTCAGCACTGACAACAAACTGTGGAGTAATGTTGCAAAATTGGGAATTCCTGCACGAGTTTGTAGCGAGCATGTATTTGGGGTTTCCAAAAACTGTAGACCACAGCTGACAAGGGTTACTGGATGGCTGTCTAGTGCTTTAGGACCTGGGGATTTGTGGGTTTGGTTTTTGGGTGTTGAATCACTAATGTAATGGTTGAGCCAATCCCAATCTATCAAATTCAAATTCAGAGAATAAACATACAGTGCTGGTCATGCTAACTCTTCTGAATTAACTGAATGGAACATTCTTGGGTAATGTTTGGACTCAGACTGTAGCCCCCGACCACAGGTTGATTTCCTGGTGGTGTGGACAGACAGGAGACATTGGATGTGCACATCTCCAGGCTCACCTCTAGGAACCACTCCTGCCCTTGGCCTTGAATGTGCCGTGGAGTGAGTCATGGCTCTGCCAAGGAAAGGCACAGTTTTGGAATAGGGTAGGTAGAAAGGACACGGCACAATGGGAACCACTGACCGCTTTGTGCCCCAGAGAGGGTCATTGCCTCTTTGTCCTTGGGCAGTGAGAGAACTACTTGCTGTCCACAGGATAGGCCAGGATGTAGATGAGGGACCTCCATGCAGAGGAAAAGACCTCCGGGCTTTGTTTCAACTTCCTACCTGGGGTAAGTTGGTTTCCACAGCCCCAGACCTGGATAGCTACAGCCTTCGCTCTGAAATTCCTCCAGCTCAGTTAGTTTGATGTGCTGGGGCTGTTCCAACCAGTGCCCAAGAACAACAGTGAAAGCTAGTGAGACCACTTTTGAATCTAGAGCTGCCCAAAAGAGGCAGCTTACAGATGCTACCGACTGCAGAAGCACGTCCCACTGTAACCACCACGTCCCAAGGCAAGGTAGGGGTATCTACTCTCACTCAGAGACTTTCAGCATCAGAACTGAGTCCTGGCACCGATAAGGCCTTAGAGGGCCCTGTTCCCAAGGGAAGCTACTCTATCCTTGGGGAACATCAGGTACCACAGAGCAGCGGTGTGAGTTTGGGAGCTGGTTGTGGTCCGGGATCTGCCCTGACGCATGGGGATGCTGTTTCATAAGGAATTGGGACTTGAGTTTGTGATTTAGTGTGGCCTGGCCAAAACTAGCTTGTGAATCACTTCACCCCTGCTTCTCTGTGCAACAGCTGGGTGAAGCCAGGTGCTGCACCAAGTCACCATGGTGTTGCAGGGAAGTCTTGTCACTACTATCTGTGCCCATGGGAGCTGGCCATGCCCGTGCTTGGGGGTTGTTCCTGGGGCTACTCACCCACTCCCATTCCTGCTGTCTGTCCTTCAGAGCAATCTTCTGTCTGAGCCTACTCTTCCATCAGAGTTCCACTCAGAGCAGGAGGGACTCTATTCCCCAACAGCTTGTATGGCCTCCTGCAGGCTTCCAGCTCCCCAGTTGAGGTCAGCAGAAGGCAGGCTTTCCCTTTTCCATACTCCAAGCCTGCGGAGGCATGTCTGGGAGAGATGCAGCAAGATAGTCCCTGTTGGCCACTGTCACTTGTGCAGTTGGCAACATCTTCCTCATGTGCAAGAAACACTGCACAAAGCTTCCCAGAGCAGTGTACCCTCAACCTCTCCTTCCTCTCAGAATAGGGAAGGGTGCCTATGTGCCCTCACATCATATAGATTTTACCAGAGCAATGCTTTTGATCCTGGGTAGCTTTTGAGAACATCTTGAAAAGGAAGGACCACATAGAGGCTCAGGCTGGGTTGCAGCAGAATTTTAATGATTTTAAACAGGGAAATGAGGTAAACAAGTGGAGGATCTGATGCAGGGAGCACCAGACCATCCAAGAGAATGTGGCCGGAGGCTGGGGTGGATTTCCCGAACTGTTAACTGCCTACACCACAAAGGCAAGGGGGCAGCAGATCCCTCCAGGGATGGATTTGGAAAAAACATGGCCCTGGGGAGCTGAAGACAACAGAAAAATGAGAGAGAAAAAAGAGCGAGAAGCAAGCAAGTTATACATAGGCCATGTTTTCAGAGAGCTCAGGTATGCTGTTTCCTGCTTTTCTTTGCAGGTGGAGCTATGAATGCTCTGCATCTCTGAAAGTGATGACCCAACACTCTGTCGTCAGACCAGCATAATCTTCTAGCTTCCTGGGGGTCCTTCTGTGTGAAGTCTCCAATGGCTTTAGCAGGGGGGGCACCTCCTGCCGCAGTAGCGACTGCAAATGCCAGAGAGGTCACAGCAGCCAGAGTTGATGGGCACTCCCTGACAGCTGAGGATGCTGCCAACGGCAGCGGAGGTGGAGGATCCCACAACGGTGTTCTGTGGGAAGGAGCTGAGGATGGGGCCGGGCAGGGTCACCACCACGGGGGAGGGCTCGATGACGACGCAGGAGTTCTGGCACTGTCTGACACAGGGCTCGTTGCAGCTGTTGGCCAGTGGGGTCGGGCCACAGGGCTGGCAGGGCGGGCATGGCAGGCAGGGCTGGCACTGGTTGGAGCAGGACATCTTGCAAAGCTGGAGATACACCTGGGAGAGAGGACAAGTACGGGGAGGAGCATGGGAGCGCGTGAGGAGCAGCCTGTCCGCCAGCCACCAGGGAGCCAAGGCCCGTGCTGGGCGGGGAGCTGGAGGCTGTGCAGGGAGGCCCACGCGCCTCTTTGCCTGTTCCCGCGGGCACCATGCAAAGAGAGCCAGGCCCAGGAAAGCTCTTTCCTAGCCAAGAGCCCGAGAGTCCCCTCAACCAAGACTCAGCCTCTCTCCATGCTAGACCTTCTCCCCGCTTCCCCTCCCAGGACAGGCAGCCTGAAGCCCCACCACAGGACAAAGCAGGTATTATCTGACATGTCCACTGAGACATGACTTCATCCTGTAGGAGCAGGAGAAGGATAAGGGACTTCAAACTCACCTGGTTCCCAAGGACAAGAAGGAGAATGAAGTGGATAAGAGGCCAAGGACCTGTGTTGGCTTTTATACTGGTCCTGCACCGCCCCAGACCCAGAGGTAGCTTTAGCAGGGATAATAATTTGCTGACAAGCTCTTCTGAAATGTAAGACATCCCAGCTAATGATACAGGCTGTGTTTCAGTTTCTTGGTGCCTTTTCATTTCCTTGTTTATTACATGGTCATTCCTTCATGGATGTTTGCTTTGAGTGTTAGAATGAGAGTTCCTAAAATTTCTGGGGCAGTAGCATATCATTGCGGGCATAACACCCACACCAATTGCTGGAGGGATCCTGTACAAACTAAGGACACTGGCCTGGGGCACTCTTCAGGGGTTGTTTTCAGCCTCATTGGCAGGAAAAACCAAGGTCGTCTCAGCCCTGCAATCCTTGACCAGACACCAAAGTACTCCCATATGTAAGACATGCCATGTCCTTTTCGCTTTCTCCCTCTCAGCCCTTTCTGATTGTTACTGGTCTTTCTCTTCCCAGGCAGGTGGACTGCATTGCTGAGTTTCAACGTTTCTCCTTCTAACACCAACCTCGGGAGAGATTTCCCAGGCTGTTTGTCTTCCTCCACTCTCTAGGACATATCTGGGGATTCACAGACAATCCATGTTATGAGCCTTGAGTTTCCCTGGGGCACTGCAGCCCTGACAGGGTTGTGCCTAGTTGAATCCACCGGTGGTCATGTGTAGGCATTCTTGCTTGATGGGTGCACTTATGTGTATGATAGATTTCTTTGAACGCAAGGTGGGGACAAATTTGCATGCAATTCCATGCAGGTGAGCATGAACATGTCTGTTTGTATATACCTGACTCTCATCACAGGATGTGGTGGTCACAAGCCTTTCGACTTCTCTGTCCATGAGCACCACAGACCTGCAGGTTCCCTAGGCCAGAAAGGGTCTAACTTCAGCAGAACAGTGACAGCTCTGACGTGGAGAGGTGCCCCAGCAGCAGGCATTGAGAAGCAGACTGTTTCCTGCTCTCTTTGTTTGCTGACCTTCAAAAGATTGTGCTCTGATACTGCACATTTCAGAGACCAAGAAGGACTGTTTCACTCCAGTTTGGAAATTCTGTGTAATGCAACAAGTCAACAGCTGCAGTTCCTCAGCACTGCCTGTCCCCGCAGACTACATTGCCTCTCCTCTCCTCAACGAGTTCAAAAGAACATTAGCTTTGTGTCCAGGGAGAAATGCTGGGAAATCCTGCCTACCTTTTGCAGGGAAACCTTGAGTGGATCTGCTTTCAGTGCTGCGTTGGTGGTGGCTGTCTCTGTGGAGACAAGAACTTAAGCTACACAGAGCAAGGAAGGCAGGAGAGATGGCGACCATAGCCAACCTGGTAGCAGAGGGAGGCAGTTAAGGTCGGGAAGGCTGGAAGTTGGGGACTTCTGGCAATAGAAAAAAGGCTTCTGCTCCACCTGCAGACTAACTGCAGGGCAGGTGCTGTTGTCTGGGATTTGTTGGGGACAAAATAAATGCATTAGGGAATTCATCAGAGGGAATGGTGCTCAAATCATTTTTCCTCCATGAACGAGAAAAGACCTGTGACATCTTTAGGAAACTCCCTCTGTTTGGAATCCTAAGCACCAGTCTGCTAAACTGTCCTAGTGTCTTGGGAGATGTCTTGATTGCCAGGGGGCAGATGTAATATATTGCAGAGGGACTGCCAGGCTTCTCCTGCCCTTTGCCACTCTTTGATATGGGCACCAACGATGATGCCCAAAATGTTTCTATAGTGCCTACAGAGCCCTAGGGTGAATTAAGGGTGTGAGAGTCCAAATTGGAAAGGCTTGAGTAGAAAAGAACTCATACAATGGGTCAACATGCTTTGTGTTGCAGGCAGAACTTTGGTTTTGATTTCCAGAGAACTATCTTTGATGATCGAGGACTACTGATCAAGGATGGAAAATATTTGACAAAGTCATGCAATATAGTCTTTGCAGTGAGGCATGCTAGCAAAAAGAGAACTCTAAAGTAGGTATGGCGGGGGAGGTTTATCATAAAGGAAAGAGAAGTGAGAGCATAAGGGTTAGAACAGATAGCTAAAAAGCTATGCCCTAATTCTGCTACCGCACTAGTCTTATTTTAAAACAAACCGGTTTTAAATGAAAATGGGACAACCAACAGTGGCGGTGTGCTCTCCCCTTTTCCCTTACGCCCCCCCCCCCCGGCACCTGCTCAAGCCATGGCCATCAGCGGGAGTTGTTATGAGTTGCACTTGAACTGTGGGAGACGGCTGGCAACATAACCAAAACACTGTCTGGAGTGGGAACCTAGGTATCTTGTTCCCATGAGAATATGACTATAGGTCAATTATCCTACTCCATAAATAGCGGACAGCCCAAGAGCCCTTTGAGCTCTCCTGCACGGCAGCGGGCTGCACGACAGGATCTCCCCTTGGGTGGGGATGCTCGCTTAAGGTTCTTCTCCTCGAGGCTGAGAGATTCCTTGCCGCAACAGATTCTCGGTAAGTGACTAATAGCATGCTAAACTTTGAAATCTTAGCTAAGTGACGTAAGGATTGATTGCGCATATATAATCCTTAGACATAAACCGTTGACCAAGTTTGGGACTGGGATTGGATCCAGCCACACCTAGACTCCTCTCTGAGAAGGAGTTTAGAAAGCAAGGGGGTCCTTTCTGAACCTTGTGACTCAACACGAGGGTCTCCCTGACAGCTTGTCTGACCCTGGCCTCTATGCAGTAAGTAATCAAGTGTACCCTGGCATTGAATCTCGTAAAACACTGTCGCATTCACTGCTAGCTTTGTTAAATCACTTTTTTATGTTAATAGATGTTTCACTACTCTCTTACGAGTGAAGTTATTCACTCCGCCCGCGACACCAACCTGTCCCCACATTGTAGCAGTTGATCACATCACAATGAACTGTTGTCCGAGAAGTTATTTCAGTTAAGAGTCACCCCCCACCCCCAACAACTCACAGCTTTCCTCTGCCAGCTCACTCTTACCTCTTAGGGGTAGTGAAGGTGACAGAGGGGTTTGCACTGTTTGTGTGTACTACTCAGCTGTGGGGCACACAATGTGGGTGATTCTGTGCAATGGCAAATATTCTGTATCTCTGCAGACAAGTACCACTTGTAAACTGAATACTGAGAAGTCATGCTTAGGACTATGCTAATCCTAGTTACATACCCTTTCACAGCTGCATTATATGGCTGATGGTTTCCTGCCAAGACACATGTTCATGCATAGAAATGCTCCTTATGCAGACACAACATCCAGGAAACTGTTCCGTCTAAAACATGGGTAGTATTCATGACTTACTCCCTTGAGTTCATATCTTAGGTCTGCAATCCCAGACCAGCTACAGAGTGGTCATGCAGACAGATATTCGAGGCATCCATGAATATGCATATGATTGTGAATCTAGAGAGTGGGGGCATGTGTGCTTTCGTTGGTGGGTGAACTTCAGTCCTTATCAGCTGGATAGGAGGAAGAGGACTTGGCTGTCTATATGTTTGGTGTGAATTCCGGTGATGTTATGTGTGGTTGCTGGTGAAGACAATGCCTTGTCTGTGGCAATCTATGCAGCCAGCCCCACTGATGTCCTGCACATCTGTGTGTGTCTATGGGATGCGTGCCGACCATCTTTACTGTTTGAACCTGTAAACAGGAAACCAGCTGCCTCTTCCATTGGCCAGGGAGACAGAGGTTACTGGCTCTCTGCGTGAAATGGGCTGGGCTCCAGCAACTGCACAGGAGGAATCACCAGGTCGCAGATTCTGCTGGAGGTAGACAATTGTAACATGCCTTAGCATCCGTTAGCATCCTGGTGACCTGCATTGGACTTGCGCTGGTGTTTCAATGTGTTTCTTGACCTGGAAAGCCCTTAACAGGACATAGTGCTGCTGAGGAGGTTTCACAAGTGCTGAATAGAGGGAAAGAATTAGTTCCATTACTCTCCTTACTCTCTTGCTAAAACAGCCCAGGATGTGGCAGATCTTCATCAATGTAAGGCATGTTGCTGGCATATGCTCAACTGGTTGTCCATCAGCACCCCCAGATCCTTTTTTGGAAAGATGATTTCTAGTCAACAGCCCCTGGCCTGTCCTGTTGTGTGGGGAGATTGTTCTGTCCTGGGTGTGAGGACTTTCATTAGCCTTTTTAAACATCCTGAGATTCCTTCCACCCCATTTCTCTAGCATGTCTCAGCACCCTGAATAGAAGTTCTTCCCTCCTGCCTATCACTTGCTTCCCACTTAATCAGGTATCATGTATAGACTGTCTGAAAGTCCACTCTGTCCCATCATCTGGGTTGTTAATAAAGAAGTTAAGCAATGTTAGCTCCAGTATCAGACCCAGGTGGATTCCACTGGAAACTGCTATCATGTATCTATGACCCTGTAAGGGGGCTTTCTCACCAGCAAGTGTGTTAGGAGTTTCTCGGAAGTGGCACAGGGACAATCAAAGCCAGAGCACCCACATCCACAGATGGAATGGTGTGGGAGGGGGGAACCTGCACTCCCAGAAGAGGGGATGTATGCTTGTAACCAACCAGGGCACAGCGTGGAGGGAGGATCCATAACTATATTCAAGGGCATGCATGTGTAAGAGTGTATGTGTGCATTCACTTGCGTGTGTGTGTGAGAATTTTCTGGGATTAGCTAACAGGAAAGTGTTTAGATATTTGTAGGTGCTTACTGGCATTTCCTAAGTGTCTCATAAGGTGGTTTATCTGTTGTATTGCCGAAGCTGATCCTGAACAATTAGGTCACTGATTGCCTATGAACTGTGTGTTATTGATAAATCAAAAAACTGCTTCAGCCTTTCTTGTTACATCACATGAACAGAGCACTATTTTCCTCTGCTACATACCATTTTTCAAGGGAACCCAGATACCCAGTCTCCCTTCTCTTCCCCACAGACCCATCTGTACCCAGAGAACTGAGCAGTACAGACTGGTTAGAGACCTCTTCACATTCTAACTCAGAGACACCTCATTACTGTCCCCAGGGAACCCAGGCACACAGCCTTCCAGTCTCCCATCCCCTTCCCCAGCCTGTATGGTCTTTTTCATTTAGTCAGGAGGCTGAATTGGGATGCACATCCCTGGCTTCAGTGTAGGGTCTTCATTTCTCACCTACCTCTTTGCAAATCTTCACACTTCCTCTGCCCATTCTTTTCTATGCTCCAGCCATCGGACTACCTTCTGGGGAGCTCATGACCTCCTTAGGATGACTGTTGCTTCTTCATGGGACTTTCTTCCATCTGTCTCTCAGCTGCATGCTCCCAGAAAGCCACCATCAAGGGCGGACTGGACAACCTTGTCCACCTTCTGGGATTTTGTGCTCTTCCCCTACCTCCAAGTAGGCACTGGGGTGCAACAGAAAGAATGGGAGGTGTTAGTTTATGTGGTAAAATCCCAGGCTGCACACACACAAAGGAACACAAAGAGACAATTGCAAGTGGGGAACCTGGATAATACCCTCAGTCATCTTGTCCCAGCACCATCATAGAAGAGTGGTCAGCAAATGGGCCATCTCCACAAGCCCAGAGGAGCATAGAGGCACAATGGCAGGTGGGGGAAGCCAAAATAATGTATTGAGAGGAATGGACATCCTAGGCCTCAGTTCCATTGTCTAGATATGAGACCCATCAAAATAAACTAGTGGGATTGGCTCAGATTGAGGAGGATTACTCCTTAGCAATATGGGACACACTATGGGATGTGGGGTAAAACTGTGTTGGGATTGCTCAAGACTTAGTATGGGATGTTTAGGGAGGAACCAAAGGTGGAGAAAGTGATTTGGGGAGGGATAAAAAGGACAGGTCACATGTAAAGAGGTGGATGGTTAGTAAACTTGTCTGATCATGCTCTGAATCTGACCATTGCAGTGTCTCTTCTTATTAAATGCAATTTCTACTTACTTCCCAGCATGAGAATTGGTGCCCGGCAACAGGACAAGAGGTAACGGGCACAAACTTGAGCCTAGGAAGTTCCACCTAAACATGGGGAGGAAATTCTTTACTTTGAGGGTGGCAGAGCACTGGAACAGGCTTCCCAGAGAGGTGGTGGAATCTCCAACTCTGAAGACATTCAAAACCCACCTGGATGCATTTCTGTGCAACCTGATCTAAGTGACCCTGCTCTGGCAGGTGGTTGGATGGGATGATCTCCAGAGGTCCCTTCCAACCCTATGATTCTGTGATTCTGTGATAAGAATCTCTGTATTCTGTGTAAATCCATATGTATAGAGGTCTAGGTGCCAGCAACTGGAATGTCACCTTGGGTAAGAGGGCCCATAAGTCTGGGGTGTTTGTGTCTGCTGGTGGATCCAAAGGCCAGTTTCTTGTTAGACTGTCTAACCCAAGCTAATCCAGAGATCCACATGATATATATGTATACATATATTTCCCACTAAATGACCTTCTGATGAGCCAGAGAGAGAAACAGGATCATAGAATAATAGAATATTTTGGGCTCGAAGGGACCTTTAAAGATCATCTAGTCCAACCACCCTGCAATGAGCAGGGATATCTTCAAGTAAATCAGGTTCCTCAGAGCCCCATACAACCTAACCTTGAATGTTTCCAGGGATGGGGTGTCTACCAGCTCTCTGGGCAATGTGTTCCAGGTTTTTAACCACCCTCATTGTAGAAAATTTCTGCCTTATATCTACTCCAAATCTGCCCTTTTTTGGTTTAAAACTATTACCCCTTGTTCTATTGCAACAGGCTCTGCTAAAAAGTTTGTCCCTTAGTACTCTTTTGTTTTTATATGAATGCTGACCGTGCCTGCCTGTGTTGAGCTGTGTGGTTTGCTTGTGTGTGTGCACGCTTACTTGGAATACATTCTGAGCCTTCCTTCTGGTTCACTGTGGGCACATGGAACTATGGAAGCAATTCTACTGGGCTACCAGATTTGGTACTCCTTAACAGGAGGTGTTGCAGCTCTTCAAGGAATCTTAGCCATGTAGGTCATATTCAGCTTGGCCTTCAAGCTAAGCGAGAGGGGAACTCGATCACATGGATAACTTCTCTATGTGGTACTCTTTGCCTTGATGTCTCCTAGCTGTGTTTTTGTGGTCACTAAGATCACTTGATATGACAAGGAAATCAGCAAGATAGGAGGACTTATCCTGGAAAGGGTGGCAGCTGGGACTTTTCTTTACCCCACCGTTTTGGAAATCCTGCCCAAGAAGTGGTGTTAACAATTACCCGTTTTTCGTTAGCTGGGATCTTTTCTAGTAGTAGTCATTGGAAGTTGGACCTGATGACTAAGGCACTGTATCTAGGTTGGAGGTGGAAGGAGAACATTTTCCTTCCAGGATCCATGTATTCCAGCCCCCATCTGCACGAAAGGACTTGTTAGTGGGTGAAAAACACCCTCCAGAGGATGTAGCATGAGGTCTGTATCTCCCCTTGGTCATGTTCAGTGCCTATCAGAGAGAAGTTTCTATAGCTTGGTGCTTAAAGTATATTTCCATGTGCTGGGTGAGGATCAAAGGGATGGGGTGTGTGTACTCAGTCTTCTGAGATAGTGGTGGAGGAATGATCCAGGGGGAGCAAGTCAGACATCTTGAAAGTCCACACCTGGCTTTGTTTTCTGGAGTTAAATGGGGATAGAACTGAATGAACATTGTAGAAACAATTGCAATGGGACCCTGAAGGAGGATTAAGCCCTTGGAAAGGGATCATGAGAGACTCCACTAGAAGAGCTGACCTATCTTATCTGACTCAAGGTTGTAGACGGCTACTTAATTACATACTGAAACGGGTCACTTAATTTAAATCCATCTCTTTAGTTGGGACAAAGCCAGATCTTGGTAAAAAAGAGCATGAGCAGAAGCTCATCTTTAAAGCTCATAAGAAATCAATGGCATCTGCTACCCACCTTTTTATTCATCCTTCCATTGAGTCTAATATTGGTGTTGAATCTGTGCAGTTCACCGCACTATTGAAGAGATGTTAGACAGAAATGGATCCCCTTGGCACACACTGGTCCACCTAGAGCTCCTAGAGGAACAGCTTTTCCACAGTAACATGAGAAGACTCAAGGCTCCTGCTGACCAGGTTGCATGCAATGATTTAAAGACATGTGTGCAATCCCCTCAGGGAGAACTAAAGGCCACCCAGACCTGCCCCAGCTGAAGTGTGGAATGTTTTTTACCACTCATTAAGACTTGGAAGGTAAGTCATTCCCACGCGGCTAATTAGGAAGCTTTTCCAGTTTTGTTGGCTTGTTTGTTTTTATTGGCAAGGGAGATGGTAAACAGGAGGATTTTAATAAGATCTCAAGACAATGACACTTCTTTTTGTCTTTTGTCTGAGCCTTTGCCTTTTGTTTCTAGTAAAGACAAGAATTCTGATTTGGCAAATTCAGTGGATAAAGGTGCCCTCATGGGAGATGGAGTATTTACCTCTGATGAGAATCCTCTGAGCCTACCCACCTTAAACTCCACTTCTCAAGCTTGTATCTGCACGGTTTGGCTATAGGGATAATCTGGTAGAGAGGGCAGAAAGTGTTGGTAAAGCCAATGAAATGCTGATCATGAAATGCTCAGAAGTGAACTCATTACTTGCCATACCAGCCTGTACAACCAACTCCATCCAATTGCTGAACTTCACATCTGTATCCAAAGTACTTTAGGGAGAGCGAGGTGGCAGGGAAAGGGGTTTTGTGAGCAGGAAAGAAGCTGGGCAAGTTGCTCTAATCAGCTGCATCTGTCACACAACGCACAAGTAAATCACCCTCCCTTTAACCACATTGAGCCCTTGGACTTGACACAGAAGTTTCTGAAAGTGATTTTGTCATGTCCAATATCTCTCTGTTTTGGCCCTGGGCAGTGTAGACAGTGTGTCTTTGTGTGGAAATCTTCTCAACAAAATCTGGATGTCTACTATGAATTTTCTTCTGCCTAGGCCAGCTTTAGTCTTTAAATTATCTTGAAAACCACTGGCAGAAAAATTGATCCTTCTAAAACATGGCTTTCCTGACTTGTACAGTAACTTTTGGAGCAGGTGAACTAAGGCCAGAGTTTGCCCATTTTTCTTCACTGATGATCAGTGGAGCGAAGAGGAATAGCTCAGATGAAGACACCTGTTCTAGAAGTCAGGAAGATCAATTCCTTTCTAGTTAGAATTATATCTCCACATAAATATCTGAAAAAGTCTTAATTAGCTCAGACAAGCTACATCTTGGACCACTGGTTTTGCTTATTTATAACATGAAAGGGAGGTTTGTGAGACTGATTCCTTGTATATGTCTCCACTGAGATATTAAAGCTACCTGTGGTGTATCAAAGGCATTCATCTCAGATCTTTCCCTCACCCATGCAGAGAGCAGAACTTTTCATGGGTGATCCATGACCTCATAACTAAGTCACTACCCCTGCATCATCTACAATATCTCTCCCCACTGACCTCAGTAAGGGCGCCAGATTAGTTACCTGATGCACAGCTCAGAACTTTATTTGGATTGTTATGCTTCCAACCTTAACTGTGATAGATGCTCTGACATCTAAAATGAGGTAGGATGAATTAAATCTTGATATTTCTCCATTTAGACATCCATATTTGCCATCTAATTATTTCAGCTCTGAAGATATCACAGTCTTCACAGACAGATATTTGACACTTCAAGTCTCTTGGAATGTTTCCTGAATGTTGGGAAACTTGGCAGGGGCTCAAATGTGTGAGTTTTTCCCTTCACATAACCGGAGAGACTGTTAAGAGCCTCTGAGAAAGTCTTAGAGGGCAGACCAACACAGTGATGTCATACTGGACATTTACTTCAAGCCATCTGATCAAGGAGGGGAAGTAGAAAACGGCTTTTCCAGGTTGCTAGAGGAAGCCTCACAATCACAGTTGCTCATTTTCCTGGGGGTCTCTCCCTGTTCCTTCTGATATTTACTGAAAGAGCACACAGTGATTCACAAGCAACTCAGGTGATATCTGCAGTGTATTAAAAATATTTTTTTAATGCAGGTGATCCACTGATCACTGAGTGAGGTAAATTTTCTGCTCTACCAGTTGCTTGCCTAAAAGGAAGAACTGGGTGAAGGTATGAAGTCTGAAGGCAGCTTTGGCCACAGTGAACACGAGATGGTACAGTTTAAGATCCTGAGAGAAGTGAATCGAGAAGTGGATCAAGTAAGACAAATAGTAGCATCAGAACCATGAGAGCAGACTTCATCTGGTTTAGGGATCTACTTGTCAGTGGATGGGCCACCCAGGAAGAATACAAAGACGTTGGTTTTACCACATGCCTGAGGCTGGGGCAGAATCTGCATGAGGGAAGCATTACCCACAGAGAACAAGGATTAAGATAGGGAGCACACAATCAAATTGGGTCTACACAAGCCCAGGGAAGCAGATGGGATGTAAGCTCAATTTTTTACCTTACTTTAAAACTGGTCTTATCATAGGATAGGTCTAATGCATCTTAAATACTTCTCAAATGCTTCCTATGAAAACTAAACCACTCACCATCCAACACCAACTCCATATGCAATCTGGATTCCCTGTAAATAAGTAAATGGTGAAATAGAGATTTATGAGTGTCACAACAGTGAAAGGGCTTTCTCCACTCCACCCGATTCCTCCATACTCCCAGGACACACTGCAGAAAGAACGAGCTGCTCTGAAGGCATACCATGTGTGACCTGTGTTTAGCACTGATCTCAAGGTGGGTTTATGACAGACCTGTTTCCACTGGAGTCTCTGATGTAACATGTGTTAATGCTGCTGGCCACAGTTAGGGCTAGGAGCCCTCTCAGTTACCTTCACCTTCCTTCCTGCGTCCATTTGCTCCCCATATCCGTACAGACCACTGCATCTTGTACCCATAACAGGAACACCTGGAAGTGTGGGATACTTAGTGACATCTCAAACCAAAGGAGGCACCAGCAGGCATGTGAGCAGCTGTGTTGAGACAAGGATGTCCACTGAATAAAGGCGACGCTAGGGTCATAGTCTGAATGACTTTCTCACTGGAAACGTGTATGGCTAAAGGAAGACAGTTCCCACTCCAGGATGTCACAGTTAGAAAAACTGGTGCCACACTTGCCCCAAGATCAAGGTCACATTTCAACCCAGATTGCTTTATTCATTTGCTTGATAAAGACAAGTTCAGCATTTGGTTTCATTTCCCACATACAATAGCCCCAACCATTCCATTACCTCTAAGGAAAAAGCAAGCCAGAGAAAGATATTACCTTCTCTTCTCAATTTGGCATATGTTTCCCTAAGGCACTCTTCTCCTTCTCCTTCTTGCCATTGCACATCCTAGGTGAAAGCCAGACACTTGCAGAGGTAGTCCTGGGATGGAGCACATTCCTTCCCATGTTCTCTTCATCAATTTGCAGGAGAAACAGATTTGTGCCCTGAAATGCACACCTAGTTGGAGCTGTCAGTGCAGGCAATAGCCCTCCTGAGCAACCTCTCCAGTGCCTCCTTGACCTCTCTGTTCCTTAGACTGTAGATGAGTGGATTGATGAGAGGTGTGAGGACTGTGTAAAAAAAGGAGAACAATTTGTTGAGCTGTCTCAGTGGCACTGTTCTGGGCAGCATGTAGACAATGATGAGGGTCCCATAGAAAACAATGACCATAGTGAGGTGAGAGGAGCAGGTGGAAAAGGCCTTATGCCTCCCTATGCTGGATGGGATCCTAAGGATGGCAGCTATGATGCAGACATAGGATGCCAGAGTGAACAGAAATGGGAAAACTACATCTGGGAAAGACAATATGATAATAAGAATTCTGATCATGCCGGTGTCACTGCAGGAAAGTTCTAGCAATGGACCTTCTTCACAGAAGAAATGGTCAATTGCATTGGGGCCACAGAACCTTTGGCGAGATATGAAAGATGTGATTCCTGAAGAAATTATCAGTCCCACAACCCATGATCCAGTCACCAGTTGGAGACATACCTTCCGGTTCATGAAGCCTGAATAATGCAGGGGTTTACATATGGCCAGATACCGGTCATAGGACATGGTAGCCAGAAGGTAACACTCAGAAGTTGCAAAAGTACCAAAGAAGAAAAACTGTGCCATACATCCTTGCACGGAGATGGTCCTGTCTCCAGTCAGGAAGCTGACTAGTAGCCTGGGAAGGATGCTGGAGCTGTAGCAGGTCTCTAGGCCGGACAGATTCACTAGGAAGAAGTACATGGGTGTGTGGAGATGTGGGTCTGTGATGACAAGCACAATGATGAGCATGTTCCCAACCATGGTTACTGTGTATATGGTCAGACAGAGGACAAAGAGAGGTGTCTGGAGTTCATGGGCATCCCCCAGTCCCAGCAAGAGGAACTCTATCAGCAAAGTCTGGTTGTCCCATTCCCCTCTCTCCATGTTGTGTTGTAGATATTTCTTTTCCTCGCTTGCCAGGCAGGAGAGCTGCAAGACAGAGTTTTTCTTGATGTGTTATTTCACAAAGGAATGGTGATGGCAACTTCTTCTGAAGAAAGCATGGACACTTACACACACCTGAGAGTTTTCTGTAAGAAAAAGGAGAGGAGAGGAGAGGAGAGGAGAGGAGAGGAGAGGAGAGGAGAGGAGAGGAGAGGAGAGGAGAGGAGAGGAGAGGAGAGGAGAGGAGAGGAGAGGAGAGGAGAGGAGAGGAGAGGAGAGGAGAGGAGAGGAGAGGAGAGGAGAGGAGAGGAGAGGAGAGGAGAGGAGAGGAGAGGAGAGGGACATCTGAATCAAAGAGGCAACGTGAAGAAGCAAGACTGCTCTAGAAGGAAGGAAATAGGTCAGAGAAGATCATGTGCTTTATATCTTTTCCCCTTTAGCTGCAGTCTCTGAGTGCATTTGGGCAGCCTTCCTGCAGCAGCACAGAACCTGCACCTCCACACTTCAACATGTGCTCTCAGAGCTCTCTACTGTGATAGGGAAAAGGATGGCAAGTGGGAGCTGAGATGGTGCAGGCACAGTATCTAGTATGTGATGGAGATAAACATGCAGTAGGCATTTGTGTATGTGAGCAGGGAAGCCCCATGCTGAGAAACAAAGCCCTCTGCCCAATCCTCTCCTTCCATTACTGCAAAATTGGGGAAGGATACACTGATGTGCATGTGATTTCCCATCTTTTGACTTTATAGCTTTTACAGTAAATTGGACACAACCATGGCAGGCGCCTACACAGAACAGACAGTTGCTGGGAAGGACTGGCACCTCAAAATGGGCAATCACACTGGCTCCATGACAGCCCTCTCCTGGGCTGGGAAGAGCTGTTCTATGAGGTACTGTTATGGAGAGAGGGTCCCCAAATCAGCTGGAGAGCAGCATGGTGTCTAATGTGAGAAAGCTGAAGACAGGAGACTGATCCCTGAGACAAAAGTGAGAGAGAGAGAAAGATAAATGAAATCTCACTGTGAGAGATAAAGTGACATGTGCAGGCACCTTGGCCCCACACACCTGCCCAGACCCTTCCTACAGCCCAGCTGAGGTATGGGAGTGCCCCTGAGCTGGCTCCCGCAGAGCAGCAGCAGAGCTCTAACTGAGCAGTGACAGCCTCACTGCCTGAGACCTCAGCAATGCTGAAGACACAGAGGCAGTATCTGGAGGAAGGAGTGAGCTCAGGAAGGAAGACACCCAGAAAAGGAAAAGACAGAGGCACAGGTCTTGTTTAAGCAACACCACACCAACTCCCATGAGGTAAGTAACAACACAAAATTTGCCTGTGCAAATGCAGCACCTACCTGTAACCCTCACTGCAAAGCACTGACTTCTCTGATGGTGCCTGCAAACAAAACCCAGGGGATGGATCTTACAGCCGGTTGCTTCCTGTCCACTTCCTTCCCTTCCTTCTTATCTCTGCAGACCCCAACACAGGCAGCTACACTCCTGTACTCTGCTTCCAGCAGTTTCTGCTGTGAGGCAGCAGCAGCACCTGAATGTGTCTGGTCTCTAAACTCTCCCACTGCTTATGGAAGGAATCAGCCTTCTGAAAGGTCTTGCTGCATCTCCTCTCTCCTTGGGACTACAGGGAGTGAGCACTGTGTAACTAGTCCCTGGGGGAAGGAAGTTCTGAGCTTGTGGAAAGTGTGTAAACAACTCCAGCAAGGGCTACCCTTCCCCAGACCTCTGTGGCAATTCAGCCTGCTCTGAGGAAGAGCAAAACTGAGGTAGAAAAATAAGCAATGGCTTCTGTAAACGCTGCGGCAAAGATAAGAAAGACCCCAGGAAGGGGATTCAGATCTCTCCCTGAAGAAGATTACATTGGAAATGACTTCAGAATCAGGCAGCTGTGGCTCGTGACAGTCTTTTTTCCCATGTCTACCAATGCTCAGTGGGGAGAAAAAGAAACAAGCAGCAGGCATTTTCTCCAGTCCATGGTGACCTGCAAGGTGGGATGGGATGTCACCTTCGGGGGTGCCAGGATTTGTCCTCAGAGGAGAGAGGCTGCCCAAATCTCACTTTGCTACTTAGGGGCTAGACCCATCTGGGCTGAAGTGAGCTGAGCTGCCCATATGTCCCCATAGTTTTGAATCACCTTTTCAAAATAAGTCCACAGTGCCTTGTCTGGTTTCTCTCTCCAGTGGCTGGCAAGGCAGGAAAGGGTGGCCAGTGCAAATGGACTTTTGTGCCCTGGCTCTTCATGATGGGTGAGGTGTATCTCAAAGAAAGAGTGAGTTTCTGCCGGGAGTCGCACTCTGACTGTGAGCACCAACATGGAGATGCCCACATCTGGACTCCACATGTGTGGTCCTCATCTTGTCAGTAGTGGCTGAAGGAGGAAGCCTGTCACCTGCACACTAGAGTATTTCCACTGCCCAGTGGGTCTCTTTGGTCTCCCACTGCCACCCTAAGAGGGGCAGAGTTGCCTCCAACCCTTGTGTCATAGCTCTCTGACCCATATAGATGCCTCAAACAGCCCATGGGCAACAGAACTGCTTCCAGGGTCCTGTGTTCAGACAATCCCATCCTAGCACCGCATGTGGATGCTCAGCTGGAGGGTGCTGACTTTTCATCTGGATCCCAGCCTATGAATTTGTGCCTGTGTCTCAGGAAGGATATCCAGTCCACTTTAGAGGGCCTAGGGTATCCCATTGACATTCCACTGCTGATCCAGGTCAACCTGCCTCTCCTAGAGATCCTGGGTTCTCACTGCCAGCCCTAAGCAGGGCCTTGCATATCCCAATTTATGTCAGAGGACTAGTGATTGCAATGATGTGTAATTGTGTCCTGGTTTCAGCTGGGATAGAGTTAATTTTCTTTCTAGTAGATGCTGTGTTTTGGGTTTGGTGTGAGAATAATGTTGATAACACATATTGTTTTAGTTATTGCTAAGTGATGTTTACACTAGTCAAGGATTTTTTCAGCTTCGCATAGAAACTGAGAGGAAGCTGTCCTGGGTTGAGCGACACAGGACTAACTTCTCTTTTAATACTTGGGAGAACTCCACTTTTAGAAGACTCTAGCATTTGAATTCATGAAAATATTTACTTTATAGCCAGCTAGGCTATGTGAGATTCAAGGTCTCAATATTTTCAAGCCTTGCCAGATGCAGGGATAAGGAGTAGCAAGGTCTGGGCATTTGACTCAGGCTGGCCAACAGGATTATTTTGTACCATGAACGTCATATTCAATATAAACTAGAAAGTTTGCTGTGTAGTCTCTCTCCCCCTTGGTGTCAACGGTCCAGAGAACTTATTGCGCTGGTGACAGACCCCAATGCCTTCCCTTCCTCCCGAAGCCATTGTGTTTACAGTGCCCGACATTTGCCCAGTCAGTGGGCTTTCTAAAGCTTTTCCACAACTACCATCAAGGACAGCAGAGCTGATGATGATGGACATTGTCATGTCCTTGGGCACAGGTATGTGGGCCCAGCTGTAGACATCATAGCCAAGTGCCTGATGCCCTGTCCACTGTGGCCCAGATGGCTTCCTGGCAGCGTGGAGCCAGAGCAGGAGCCAGCTTGGGGAAAGGAGATACTGAATGTGGGACCAAGAAAAAACACAGCAGTGCAGACCCCAGTACTACATATGGTTTGTCGGCTAGAGGGTTCTGAGTCTTCAAGTGGACCCCATACATTGATTTGAGTCTCTCTTGCCCTGTAAGCATTACCCATTTCATTTAAGACAGCCTGGACTATTCTATTAGTCCTCCCTGTTTCAGTTTTTCAGAGGGCCCAACTTTTACAGATGACCAACAAGACCAACTTTTAGAGATGACCAGCTTACAAAACCAACTCTTACATATGATCTCTGCAAGAAACAAGAACAAGAATGATAGGATTCACCTTGGAGGCTTAGTTCAATTGCCCCATATTGCTGTTGATATGTAGATGCCCTGGAGTATTCAGAACATGCATGAATCAGCACATGTGCATGAAAATTGGTATGTTTAGAGAGATGTTTCTCACATTCCAGAACAGATGTACAGAGGAGATACACGAATTATCTCCAGAAACACTATTGCCTCTAGAAGGTGGGGGCAGACAACCAGTTCAGATTCAAGTGTCCCACTTGGAGACCTCTATGGTTAGGTGAAATAAAACCTATACTGTTTTGTTTTTTTTTTCATCTGCCACAGTGATGTCTCCATCTGAGATGCTCACCTGAACTCCTTTGATCACCCCTGTGCAGAGGGAAGAAGTTTGGAAGAATGATTCCTCTTGTTATGAAATAAAATGCCTAAGAATGGTGAAATAACTGCCCCTTTGAAGAGCTACTCTCCTCCCATTGAGTGTAAAAAATGACTTGTTACCCATCTACCATTTCAGGGGTCTGCATTTGGGGAAAGAAATTCCTTCTTTCATGACTTTGCCAAATGCCTTGAAGTGTTTCTATAGCCAAGACAATGGAATAGTTGAATGATGGACTGCTAGTGGCAGGTGCTGCATTTCACATGGAACGTATTATTTTGAGTATTTTTAATTATAAGCTAATAAATGTGTTTGGAAATAGAGGGGAGGGAAGGGAAATGTCAACTTTGTTTACAGTCTTATGTGAGGTGTAATGACTACTGGTAGAGATACTACCCGTGATCAAAGGGTAAGAGCCAATGAGATAGCCAAAAGAATGAAGCATCCAGAAAACATAAAATTAAAAGAATAAATACGTGTGTCCGCTTCTGTAAAGCATAAAGCCACCTGTTGGAAGTTCTGTCAGAGATTTACATTAATCCCTTATAAAACTAATCACGTAGCAAATTGAAATACAAACCTCCAGTGGGTACCATCTCCACCTCTGGTAGGCAGCTGAGTGGGATTTCACATCACTTACTGTCATAGTCCAATAATCTCTTACAAGATTCTTCTAGAAATTCCACACAAGGACAGTTTAATGCGTAATACCAGATTCACTTATCTGAAGATATGTGATGTTACATGGCATTTTGATTTAGCAAAATGATACGACAATGTACTGAAATCACAACACAAGCACAATATATGAATTCCAATATACAGTTGGATTACAATACACTTTACCTGTCCCTGTACACTCACCATCATGATGATGGGTGTCCCACTTGCAGGGAACAAATCCATGGGTTGAAGCCGGTTCAAGTTCATTGCTCTCTACAAAGTTCATTTGTCTGGTTGTTCATTCTATACTCAGAATGTCATCATGTCTGGATGTCAGAAAGGCCAGCAGAAAGGAAATCTCCTTGCCAGGAGCTGAAGGCCAGCTGAGCAGAAAAGACACTCTGAGATTGGTAGCATCATGCATCAGCTACACAAAGGAGAAGCTACTCTGTTTAACCTCCTCCCCTCAGACCTCACACCCCCTCCACCACTGTGAGCTGTTCTGCTCGTAATATCTCTTTTATGGTAGTGGAGAATCACTACTGTGGCAGTAAGTGCAGCCCTCATGAAGCCCTGAGAGATTCCCATATCTGTGGACTAGTTTTTTCCTCTGTGCACAGTGCTTTTGGCCATTTGTCTTTGGTGGCTCTGGAGAGCAGCTGTGGTGGAAGGTGACAAAAGCAGCCATGGTAACCAAAAGGAGTAATTAGCTGAATTTTCTTTCCTGAAGCAGTGCAGGTGTTTGCAGTGAGGTCTTCTGAGATGACACACAAAGCTCAGTCTTTGTGCCAAGGTGGGAGTGGGTTGGGAGAGACAGGAGAAAGAGAATCAGAGGGAGGGAAAAACAATGAGGCACCTGGAGAAAAGAGGTGGTCTGTGTCTGTGGGAAACTGAATGGTGAATTAGTAGCTTCATTTGCACACAAAAACAGGGTAAGAAAATTGTGGTCTGGGTCCCAGTAGGAGGATGATTCTTGTTGTGTTCATGCCCGGTAAAATTGCAAAGATGTGTGAGAGAGGGTTCAGGGTTTCATGAAAAAAAGGCATTTGAGAGACCAAATAGTGAATATGTCACAATATGTGTGCACTACTAGCTAATGATATAATGCATTTTTCTGTCCCTTGTACATCTGATTCTGGTTCTGCTCATGGGAGAAATCTTCTCCTGTCCCTTTATGTTCATAACTTCCTGGGTGGCCTGTAAAGCAAATGAAATCACTTAGAATTCCTTCAGGTTTTGGAGGAAGAATTTTCCAAGACTGAGCAGTCACTAAGAAGTACAAACAGAAGACATGAGATCATTCAATGTGTTCACACCTTCTGTGTCTCTTTGACCACAGCTGGGGCTGGATCTGGAAAAACATTGTGGCTGCAGGGACCTCCAGAACCATCTTCCACATGGCCACGGGCAAGGTTTCTTGTGTTACCTCCTGCCATGGAGGGCTCATTTTCCACAGCAACTGTCCCCTTAAGAGCAGAGAAAATTGCTGGTCACTTCCCCCTATCCAAATCCCAGGGCAGGAAGGAAGAGACTGGCCAACAGAAGATTTCTCCCACTAAGGCGTGACTCAGGAGACATCATTTCCTATGGGGTCAGCAGCCTTTTGGCTTCTTCAGGTTTTGTGGTTAATGACCTTCTTGCCTCTGAGAGGCAGAAATGCTCTGTGCTAGGCTTGAGTTGTGCTGGAGTAACTGGATGATCTTTGAAAGTGTCAGGGGCCTGAGCTCTGCCTGTGAAGCAAATGATGCGAGGTGATTTTTTCCACACTAGATAAGGGATTCAGTCTTCCCATGGAACTATTCCTGGGCCTGAAAGTCTGTCCTCCTCTTATTGTGGAGCACTGCTTGCTTGCTCCTGAATAAGGAAAGGCAACATAGATGTCTTCACTTTTGTGCTCTGCTTCTCTAAATGTTGGATCATACACTTCAGGAAAGCAGAGGGGAATAGCGATGTTGGGGTCTATGAAGAACAGACCTCACCCTTCTTTGTGAGACTTGAGAATTTGACCAGGGGACTGTGACTTCCAGCACCATTTGCTCTAACCACTAGGCCACACATTTCCTCCAGACATGGACTCCCAAGTCCAATCCTTCAAACCAGAGCTCAACAGCCACCCCTCCGTACTGAAAACCCAGGAGTCCAAACTGCAGTCTTCCAGAGTGTGGGATTCTAGGCTTTGCCCAGACATGGGATCAAACAACAGAGCTGGATCCACAATGTGCAGTTTACTGCTTCTCCAGCTCTCAGGAATGTAGACTTTCTTCAGTTTGCAATTCTTTATAAAGCAATGTCTTATTCTGCTTTGGTTCTTCTTTGTCATGCCTAAAGAAAATGACTGCCCAGACAAAAGCAGGGTGTTCAAGCAGTGGCTGTGTAAACTCATTGTCTCACTTGGCATCAGAGGGCCAATGTACCCTCACTGTTCTCTAAATTATGGTAACCAGTTTATCCCAGATGAAGGTCTGATTCTGCTTTGTGTAAGGAATAAGTGGTAGATCAGAGTAAAGATGACCTTACAGAGCTCTGATAAAGATTTTCTGTCACAAAATGTCAAGCTCCTATGCCAACTTGTTATGTACATGGTAATTTCACACTGCGCTCATTTCTGAATTGCTTAACTGGCTATGTACTTGCAAAGTGAGTCATCCCCAGGGCTCATTGGGAAGAGCTAATAACACAAACCCATGGTGCCTCTTTGCCATAGTTCAAAATCTTGTATGGAGAACTCAGAGTGTGTGCATGGAAAGAAGAGGGAAGGCTCCAAGTTCCGTCTTGTTAGTTTGCCCAGGATTAGCTGGCTTTTCTCCTACACTGGTGCAGCCACCCATGCTCTAAGGTGTGGGCCATTGACTTTGTGCTGGTTGGGGAGACAGGGCCGATCCTGGTTATCTGGCTGGGACAGCATTGGCCTGCTCTTCTGCTCTTGCTAGGAACAGTAGAGAAAACCCTGCTGGGAACCAGGAGTTCTAAGGCCAGCGCCCAGCCCCTCTGGGCACTGTTAACAAGTTGCCGAATGCCCAGCATTACAGAGCGAAAAGAGGCTCTGGTCAGCCCTGCCTGGCTGCTCCTAACTGAGGTGTTTTGTCAGGCTTAGGGGGTTGTTACATCCTAAAAGAAAGAAACTGCATGGGAGTTGAAGCTGCCAGGCCAATTCCAGACATTCAGCCAGACCACATCTACATGTAAGGAAACAACATAAGACATATAGAACAGCCCTTCTTGACAAAGACTCAAATGTTCCTCAAATTTGCAGAAAATAAATAAACAAAGAAACGAATACATTAAATCTTGTGGCTCCCTGGTGACTGCAAACTCCTTAGAGAATGAGGTGGGGGTGCGGAACCAGCCAGAGCTTCTGTGCAGGAAGTCATGTTGCAGCAGTGGGCTGTGAGTCTGGGACAAGCCCGACCTGTTACGAGCTGCAAATGCTGAGGTGAGGAAATAGAAATAAAGCTGAGCTGATGAAGCTACTTCCAGCATTAATTACTGTTAAACACACTCTCTTCAACATGCAAAAAATTGCTAATTAGAAGATGGAAATTTTTTATCATCATGTAATTTCCTCTCTCTCTTAAGGTAATTACCTCCCCTCTCAGCAGGTTTTCATTTCTTCCTCCCTTCAGTTTTGTTTGTGAGGGGATGGAACGTGTGCTGGGTCAGAGTACAGGTTTAGTTTCTGCTGCAGGGATCCTTGAGCAGGACTTTGGGTGGATGCATACCAGCACGTCCAACAATTACCTGCAAGCAGTTCAGGAGCTCCCCTTCCTCAGGTAGATTACATCCTCTAATATCTTCACCTCTGCTGGTGAAAACAATAATTTGGAAAGCTTCTGCCTACCCTTGGGACATGTAGGCAACACCCCATCCTCTCTTCCTGCAATGCAACTCTCTCCCTTTCTTCTCCCACTATACAGGAAAATGTGCCATCCTTGAAGATCATCTTCTGTTTGAGCCACCTCCCCAGCACAACTTGATGCAGAGCAAGAGGAAGATCCTTCCCCAAGAGCCTGTGGGGATACTGCCCTCTAAGGGCCTCCTGCAGGCCCCAGGGTCCCCAGCAGAGCCCAGCACTGGTGAGGGTCCACATGTGCAGGATATCTTCTGAGGCTGCAAGGACATTTCTGGGGAGAGACAAAGCAAGGCAGAGCCTCGTGGCTCTGGAGAAATCTTCCTTAACCCCAAGGTACAGGTCCTGAATGGGGCCTACTCAGCATGTCCCACTCTACCTTTCCTCTGGGAATGGTGAAGGGTGATCATACACCAGAGCTTTCACTAGCAGATTTAGGAGGCTGCAGAAACTGGACAGGCCACAGCCCCCATGGTGTGCTGGAATGACAGGAATAAGGATTTCAAGGACAGGAGTGTGTTCATACAGGCAGAAGATGTGCCAGAAAGGTCCCATGTAAGCAGCTGATGTTGGCCTGGGCCCAGCTACTTGCACTCATGCAATCCTTAGCCTGACACTTCTGTGTCAGAGGGCATGTTGCACCCTTCTTTCTTCCTCCACCCCCCTCCTCCCACCTTGCTCCCTCCCAACTTGCCAGACAGGCATTTGTTGTCTCTTCCTCAGGTGAGTGGGCTGTGTTGCTGGGATTGAATTTAAGAATTTTGCCAGCCTGTTTGGCTTCCTGACCACTCTGGGAAGTGTCTGGGAGTTGTCAGCATACGCTACTGATGTGTCTGGCACTTTATTCTACCCCGAGGTGCTCCAGGTCTTCTCTGCTGGGGTGAGATCAAACATCTCGCTTAAGTCCGTAGCTAACTTGTGTGGATGTATGTGTGCTTGCTTGTGTGGACATTTGTGCATGCGGATCCCTGTGAATGTATGTGGGTGCACAAAGTTGTGCATAACTCCATGCAGATTGGCATGATCATGTGTATTTGTGTGTTCTTGTAGGTCACCCATCACGAGAGAATGTGCTGCTCATGGCACACTCTACTGCTCTGTCTATGAGCACTACAGAGCAGCAGGCTCTGAAGGTTTCAGTTGGACCCCTTGTTTTCATCATGATCTCACTTATTGACATCATAAGCAAATGGAAGGAATGTCATAACCACATACACATAGATTCATGTAAAAACATGCTCACACACACAAAGGGTGCACGTACATGCATGGTTATTTGGACACACATGTATGTATTGTTACAAGCATGTGTACATGGATGTATGTGCACATCTCACACACATATATAGGTGAAAACACACACAACAGGCCTGCACAGACACATTTACTCACATATTAGCACACAGGCACTGGGTCTCTCTGGGATGGAGTTAACTTTCCTCTTATTAGCCCTTACAGTACTGTGCTTCGTATTTGTAGCTAGAACGGTGCTGATAACACACTAATGTTTTGACTACTGCTGAGCAGTGCTTCCACAGCAGCAAGGCTGTCTCTCCAGCTCCCTCTCCTGAAGGTCAGTAGGCTGGGGGTGGGCAAGGGGCTGGGAGGGGACATAGCCAGAACAGCAGACCCAGACTGACCAAAAGGATATTCCATATCATATGACATCATGCTTAGCAATGAAATGCAAGAAAACGGAGGAGGAGTCGGGGGGCATTTGCTATTAAGGTGTCTTCTGAAGCAACAGCTACACAAACTCTGGCCCTGCTTCCCAGGAGTGGCTGGACATTGCCTGCTGATGGCAAGCAGAGAATAGATCTTTTTGCTTTGCTTTGCTTCTATGTGCAGCCTTTGCTTTTCTCCATTAAACTGCCTTTATCTTGACCCATGAGTTAAACACCTCATTTTTCTCCCCTTGTCCCACTGAGGAAGGGGACTGAAAGAGCAGCTTGGTAGACGTCTGGTGGCCAGACAAGGTCAACTCACACCAGTCTTTTTGGTGCTCAATGTGAGGCTTGAAATAATGGTAGTTTTGTATTGAGCATACTATGATTGCAATAGTTACTAAATGAAAGGCTTCTGTGTGGGTCACAGAGTGTTCCTGCTGCACTGCTGTCATGGTTTTGGCCAAATTAGCCAATGGCCGGTGACAGATGCTCCCCCTCACCTCTCATACATGGAGAGAAGGAGGAGAGAGAAAAAGATTTACGAGTTTAGAAAAAACTAAACTACTTTAATGAAATATTAATAACAAAATAAAAAGGAAAATAATGAAACAGATACAGTATATACAAAACCATATTAAGCTCCCAGGATGACGTCACCGGCAGGCACTGGGGAAGTCCCAGACTGGACTCAGCGATGAGTGGGAACTGGATTCCACAGCTGGAGTCAGGAACCCACAGATTGGGATCAAAGGCAGATGAACAGACAGTGTCCTCCTTGGATGTTGGCCATTGAAGGAAAGAAAGCTGACACTTTGATCCCTCAACTTTTACACTAAGCATGGGGCAGATGGGATGGAATACGCTGTTGGTCAATTTTGGGTCACCTGTCCTGTCCGCTCCTCCCTGCAGGTGGGAGCCCTCTATACTTTTCCACTTTCGACACTCCAATGGGGCACATAACAAAATTAGATGACCTTGGTTGTTACAGAAATAAGTATAAGCAAGAGCCTCTCTGTGCACCGTTCCTTGGCACTAACTGTAAACATGGGTCTTATCACTCTGAGAATGAACCATTTTCGACACAACATGCTGTTAATTTCAGAGAGTTAGAAGATGACTAGCTAATAGGTAAAATTACTGACCAGAAGGTTGGTTCTGTTTTGCCTCAAACCAGGACAACTGCTTATCTCTTTATTTGTTTGTACTTGGAACATGTTAACAGAACCAAAGGCTATGGGCTTTGTCCTGGCATTGAGGCCCTTACTGTGCTGGGGGAGGTGTTTTGTGGAGAGGACGAGGGAATACACCTCCCTCTTCCCATATGGGACTGATGTGGGTTCTCTGCGGTGCAGGCTCCTGAGGTCCCTGTTTGCCTATATATGAGGTGTTTAATTAACAGCTGTACTAATTAACACTGTTGCCTTATTGTCAGGTTTGTGGAATCCAGTGTCATTCTGGTGTAGGAGACAACATTTGGGTGAGGCAACAGTGAAACGTGCCCTGGGGTGGTCAGTCCCTGGGTGGCAGGGTGTGTGGAAGGATTTGGGCTAGTACTTAGGGGGGTTATCATGTCCATAGCATGGGATTTGACACTTGAATAGGCTAGCAATCCTGGTAAATTGATGTGCCACCTTGCTGTCCTGGTTTGGGCCAAATCGGCCAATGATGAGACGACAGATGCTCTCTCCCACCTCTCTCTCCAAGGAAATGAGGAGGACAGATAAAGAGATTTACAAGTTTAGAAGGAACTAAACTACTTCAATGAAATACTAATAATAAAATAAAAAGGAAATAATGAAATGGGTACATCAAAGGGCTACAAAGATGATTAGGGGATTAGAACATCTCTCTTATGAAGAAAAGCTGAGGGCCTTGGGTCTTTTTAGACTGGAAAAAAGAAGACTGAGGGGGGATCTTATCAATGCTTATAAATACTTAAAGGATGGGTGTCAGGAGGATGGGACCAGTCTTTTTTCAGTGGTGCCCAGCGATAGGACAAGAGGTAACAGGCACAAAATTGAGCATAGGAAGTTCCATCTCAATATGAGGAGGAACTTCTTTACTTTGAGGGTGGCAGAGCACTGGAACAGGCTGCCCAGGAAGGTGGTGGGGTCTCCGTCTCTGGAGGCATTCAAAACCCACCCGGACGCGTTCCTGTGCAACCTGCTCTGGGTGACCCTGCTCTGGCAGGGGGTTGGATGGGATGATCTCCAGAGGTCCCTTCCAATCCCTATCATTCTGTGATTCTGTGAAATAGATACAATATATACAAAACCGTATCAAGCTCCACCTCCTCAGTTTCCTCTGGGTGTGCAGGGCTGGGGGCACAGATGAGGGGCCAGGCTGGGGCTGAGAATGGCATGGCCGCACAATTCCTTTGAGTCTGCTATGACCTCTGGCTTCTTCACAGATTTCTTTGACCTCGACTGTCTTCCTGTCCATCCCTCCCTCTGCTCTCATCTCACCTTATATCATCAGCCTGTTCTTCAACCAGCTCTCCCTGTTTCTGTCCTTTCCTCTGTGTCTTTCTGACTTATGAAGATGTACTCTGGGAACTCTTCTCCTTATCATCTCTTTAAGTTCCTGACTGCTTCTGCAAAATTTGTTCTGGAAAAAAGAAGGCAGGACTGGGCAGAAAGCAGTTTTAGAGTTTATATTCCTCATTTTCTCATCAGCAGTGGCTGTGAGATGGCTGCGCTGGGCCCCTCGCCCTGGGTTGCTTCCCCCGCCCAACCGGCAAGGCATGGGATTAGCATTGGGCCCATCAAAGCCCTGCAGCCTCACGAGGTCGCTCCCTGACACAGCTGTAGATGAGCCCACAGGCAGAACAACACTTCTCCTGCCACTCACTCCATTGCCTTCCACGTTCCCCCCCAGGATGGAGACAGAACTCCTCTGCAGTGGCATAGGTGTTGGGAGAGGAAATCATGACGGGAGCAGTGGCAGTGTCTGGCAGTGCCTAGGAAGGAGTTAGTGCAGCTTCCAGCCCCTCTGGCTCCCAGCGAGGAGCCACACCTTTCCAGCCTGCAGAGGGAGACGGGCAGCAGAGATCCTTCTGCCTGTGGGTACAAGGACAGCCCTCAGTCCTGCTGCAAGGACTGGGCATTGCTGCCTCACAGTGGGTAGGGGCTGCTTCTGTTGTTGTTTTTTTTGAGACCACTAACTTAACCATGGAAACCCTGAGCAGGCTTAGAACAAGAAGACCCGTCTGGCATGTTGCTGTTAGCTTTTTCATTAAAAAAAGCCCAGACCAACCCAAAAACTGCTTTCTTGTTTGGTTACTTCGTAAACACGCTCAGATACATAATCCTGGAATTTCTTAATCTCCTTCTGAGGCATTGCTGTGTCTGCTAGGACTTAATCTCAAGAAGTTAGCTCAAGTTCAACATCAGCATGAGTAAGGGAACTAGAAGTTACCAACACCTTCAAACGTTCCTCACAGTGACTACTTTTGAGACCTTGTTGTCCTTTTGAAAGGCTTGTTGTACATGTCTTCCTCAACCCCAAACACAATACCTTTGGTGACGATGTAAGGTCTTGGAGATTGAATGAATGCTTGAACCAGACATTTGCGTTAAAGACACTTTTGGGGGCTCAAAGGAAGTTGAGTTCATACTTCAAGAGTGAAATTTGCTATGCAGAGATGTGGTGTTGAAGGTCGGAGCTTGAACGCTAGAAAGAGGCCTTTGGGAGGAGAGTCCTGGGTCCAGCCAGTCCCTGGGGAACTTTGTGCGTGGCCCTACCTCCATCTAGACAGCATCTATCGACAAGGCGGAGATGTGTGCGCTTGAAGCGGGCCTTCTCCACTCGGAGGATGGAGACCTCGTGTCCGTCTGGGTACTGTATGGCCAGAGAAAATCAGCATGGACACCTCCCTCGATGGGGAATGAATGGGCTCATTGAGATCACCATGCCATGTAAGGTGCTGGAGGGTTCTCGCCTGTGCTGTCTGTGGGGAACTTGCAGGTGCTTTTCCGCGTGTGGGATGCCAAGCTGCAGAACAGCACGTCCTGTCTCTCCACTGAGCCCACATTGGTGCTCACAGCGTGCAGCATAACACAGGCAGAGGGGGGAGGTGCATGTTCGCTGTGAAGTGATTCCCTCCCCAGCGCTGTTTGCATGTACGTCTGACCTCCGCTTGTCCAGAAAAGGCCTGTTGGGGTTGTGGTGAGGTTGGGTCTCTGCCTCCCCAGCCTGTGCAGCAGCGACAATCATCATGAACAGCATGCTGGCGTGACTGTTCTGTCTGAGCTCAGACCCAAGGTCTTGGGAAAAGAGCAAAACAGTCCAATAAAACTGTAAGGTTGGAGGACTGCCTGGGCTTCGGGGAGAGCTATTGAGGGATGCCACACGGACCCCAGCAAGCTCCATCAACCCCCCTGAGCTGAAACTAACTGCGGCATGGGAATGAGTATTAAAAAGATGTATCTGACTGGCTTGTCCTGCTCTTATTCTTCCCGCAGCCTCCTCTGAGCACACTGTTGCAGGAGGGAGCCCTTGTTGTGAGACAGGACTGCTCTTGTGGCTTTGTCTCCTAGCCAAAATAGCCCGAGGAAGGAAAATCCCTTCCGAGCCCTGCACCTGGGCACCAGCCGAACCCTCAGCATGTGAAAAAGATCCCTCAGCCTGGGATCCCCCTCGACTGGGGAAGATTTTCTGTTCAACCAGATTCCCACCCGTGCCCCAAGCTGTTCCATTGCTTTTCGCATCTCTTCTCTTTGTCAGGAGGCAAAGAGAATGGGGCACCTGAAGAAAGGAGATGTCCTGTGCCTGAGAGGGATGGGAAGGTGGATGGTCACTGAGAAGTGCAGAGGGTGTGCATTAACCTGCTCAGTTAACGTGCTCGCATCTTCTGTGCTTCTTTGCCTACACTTACAGCTGGAAAGGTGGATGCACGTAGTGTCTGCGGAGAGTCTGGGCGATGATTCTTCCACATGACCATTTGTAAGATCACCCCCAGGGTGTCCTCCATGAGGAGATTCCGTGGGCTGTGGGCCTGAGGGACCAAAATGCCGGAGCGGGCAGAACCAAGAGGGAGTTTTTCAGGCAAGACAAGAACAAATATTTTCTCTTCCTCACTTCTTCCTTCCCTTTCCCCCCCGAGTCATTTCCAGAAGCTCTGCTCTTGTGGCTCGGAGGTCATTTTCTGACTTTTTCACACACAACCAGGAGCGTTGGTCTCAGCATGCACCTCAGCCCAGTGTGGATCCCACTGTGCAATAATGCCTGTCACCTCCTGCCAGGGTGCCCCCCGAGGGGAGCTGTGCTGTGCCCAAGGTCCCTGCTGTGCCATTGCCCAGAGCATCCCCAGAACAGCCTGTAGCGCCTGGGATCAGGACACCTCCAGCGGGGTGAGGGACCCAAGGAGCCACTATGAGAACATTACATCCCACTTCCAATTCCCCGTCATCTTGGATGGCTCCTGGGTCCCTGAGTAGAGACTCAGGGGCTGTTCCTGAGCCCTTGTTTCACGCGCAGCGGTCCCTTCAGGAGCTCTTCCTCTGCGCCTAGGAGATGGTGATTGCCTGAGGGTGACAAGTGTTTAAATCATGTGGACCTCACACGGTCCACGGGGCACTGTGGGGCTAAGCAGTTATTTTGAGACCAGCAGTGCCTTCATGAGTTCCTTTTCTGCACCCAGGAGACCTTGGATAGCTGAGGGATGCCAAGATTTAGAGCATTACCCAGGGCTGAGGGCTGACATCTAGAAAGAGATTGTTAAGTCTCGCTGAAAAGCATACTTAAATGTTGACGTTAATAGTGAAGCCACAAGTCGTTTGCACATACTCGGGGAAGATGGACACCTCAAACCAGCCATGAGAAGGCAGAGATTCCCTGGGTTGCAGAGAGCCCAAGTTGCTGTGGGGGCGCTCTGTGCGCTGCTGTCGTCTGCCCAGTCACCGTCTACGTGTAAATGGTGGGGTGGTGGCCAGAAGGCGGGCATTTCCTGCAGGGATATGCAGGGAGCAGATGCTTTGTGGCACTCAGGGCCTGCAGAGCTGGACTTACACAGACCTTGACAACAGGGAAGACGGAGTCAGCGCCTCGACACCTTCATCACCCCACTTCACATTTGGGTGGCCAGGAAGCAGATGAAGGCTCTCATAACTGAGCCTACGGGCAGAAAGACCCTCTGCCTGGATTTGCCCTTTTCCTCTGGGGAAGACAGTCTCCAGAGCTCCAGATGTGCATAGCTGCCCTTCTGCCTGGGCATGTCGTCCGGGCCAAGGCCTCTGATGTGCCAAGTTTTTTGGCCCGGCCAGTTTCCAGGAATATCGGCCAACACAAGCGGGATGAAAATGGCACAGCAGAGAGAGATCAGAGAAGCTGCTGTGCACAGAAATGTGTCCCACTGTCGCCGCAACAGCACAATGGGGTTGGAGGGGGTCTTGCACAGAGCTTTTCTGCAACAGAGCTGGGATCTGGCAGTGGTGCAGTCTTAGAGGCCCAGAAAAGCTGCCCCAGGCTTGGGGGAGACAAAGTACCACAGAGCAACCATGGGTCTTCAAGCCCTGGGTGCTTTCCTGGAGCTACAGTGGCCCATAGGCTGTTGGGAGTGGGGGCTCCAGTTTGTGTCCGATACCCGTACTAACTTGTGAATTACCTCAGCCCTGCACGTCTGGACCACAGCTGGACCCTGCCAGGTGCTCTGTGAGGTACCCTTCTCATCTGTCTGTGCGCATGTGCGCTGGCCATGGACCCTAGAGCTGGTAGTGGAGGGGAGGGGAAAGTGGAGATGAGACTGTGGTCTGTCCCCGGGTCTTATTGGCCCTCAGTCCTCACTGCTGCCACCCTTTGGAGCCATCCTCTATTGAAACCTCCTCCCCCAGCACAGCTGCATCCAGAACTAGAGGACACGTGTTGCCCAAGAGCCAGAGGGGCTGCTGAGCTCGTTGATTGGCCTCCCACAGCCGCGTGCTCCTCACTCAAGGGCAGCAGTGACTGGACTCCCCGTCCACAGAACATGTTGCGGGGCCCAGTGCTCCAGGCCCATCCGGGAAGAGAAGCAGCAAGGCCAGTGGCTGTGGAGCAACCAGGAACGTATTCCACAGCTCCAAGGGACAAGGCGCAAAAGACAACCGGGTCCAGTGACTCCTACCCTCTCCTTCTTCTGGGAATGAGGAAGGGTCGTCTTTTGCACCCAACCTACTCCTCTCCAAAAAGCCACTTTTTTTCCCGAGCAGACTGAAAGAGTTGCCACAGAAGGAAGGAGGACTCAGAGGCCCAGGCTTGGATGCAGCAAAACTTTAATGAGTCTAAAGAAGAAAAGGAGGTGGCTCGCAGGGAGCACCAGGGACAGCCACGAAGATGCAGTGGAGCTCCTGCAGGGTATGTCTGCCTGCCTTGAAGAGGCAGGGAGACCAACAAGTCCCCACTAGGCTGGCATTGGAAAAAGGTGACAGAAAAGGAAAGAGAGAGGGAAGAGAGTGGAAGAAGGCAAAGTAGGCATCGGCCAGCTTATACGCAGCCCAGGCTGCACACTTCCAGCCACCCTTTGCAGGGGAAGCCAGGGATGAAGAGCTATTCGAAATACAAAGATGCAGTGCTCTATGTCGTGTCCAGCACCATGTTCTGAGGTCTAGGGAGCTCCTTGCCTGGGGCCGTTGCCAGCAGCTTTAGCAGGGCTGACATCTGTTGCCACAGTAGCAGCTGGTAATGCAGGAGAGGTCACAGCAGCTAGAGTTGATGGGCACTCCGTTACAGCTGAGGATGCTGCCAACGGCAGCGGAGGTGGAGGAGCCCACAATGGTGTTCTGCGGGAAGGAGCTGAGGATGGGGCCGGGCAGGGTCACCACCACAGCAGGGGGCTCGATGACGACGGTGGAGTTCTGGCACTGTCTGACACAGGGCTCATTGCAGCTGTTGGCCAGCGGGGTCGGGCAGCAGGGCTGGCAGGGCGGGCAGCAGGGCTGGCAGGGCTGGCAGGGCTGGCAGGGCTGGCAGGGCGGGCAGCGGGGCCTGCATGGCTCACACTTCTCGGAGCAGGACATGTCTCTGGGTCAGAGGTGCACCTGGGAGAGAGGTCAGGAAGGAAGCAGAGCACAGGGACAGTTGAGGAACAGCCTGCAACCCCACCAAAAGGAAGCCAAGACACCTGGTGGGTGGGGAGGTGAAGGCTGTGCAGGGAGGAACAAGGGATCCTTTGCCTGAGCCCAGCAGCCAGGCCCAGGGGTCCTTCTGCCTAGCCTGCAGCAAAGAGCCACCTCAGCCCAGCCTCAGCCTTTCTCCATGACAGACCATCTCTCCTCTGCCCTCTCCCACGACCAAGATCTCAGACCAGTAACATAAGAGCAAGGAGCAGGTATCAGCTTGTAGGCCAGACCTTGTCCTAGAGGAGGTGGAGGTGAAAGGGGGCTCCAACTCACCTGATTGCCAAAGAGAAGGAGGTGGCAGAAGCGCTTGAGAGAGCGACAAGTTAGGCTGGCTTTTATACTGGCCTCACATGGCCTCAGGGCCCAAAGGCAGCCGCCGCATAAGTAACAATTTTCTTACATGCTCCCCATGAACGGAAACACCCCAGGTAATGACGTGGCATGTGCTGCCCTTTCCTTCCACGCTGTCTTTGTATTTCCTGGTTATGACGTGCCCATTTCCTCACGGATGCTTCTTTTGAGTGCTGGGATGAGAGGCCCCATGATTTCTGGGGCAAGGATGCATCAGCGTAGGCAGGCGACACAAAGTACCTGAGGGTCCAGTGGAGGCAGGTGATGTCAGCCTGGGGCACTCTGGTGGGTTTTTTAATGATCCTGCTGACAGGAAGGGCCCAGGTGCTCACAGCCCTGCAATCCTTGACTTGTCCCCCAAGGCGTCCTGTGAGTATGTGCCCTGTGCTCCTCTTCCCTTCCCTCCTGCCTCACTCCAACAATCAGTGGCTGTTGCCTTCCAAGGCAAGAGGGCTGCACTTCAGGCTTTCAGCTGTCGTTCAGGCTGTCAGTGCCGTTCAGGCACCGACACAGCCTCAGCCCCTCGTTGTCTGAGGGGACACAGACAGGGCCACAGCACTCAAGTCTCACCGAGGGGAACCTCAAACCCTGGACAAAACTCTTCCTGCTGCCTCCAGGCAGCCTTGAGAGGCTGAGCTGCTTCCCAGGGTCCCTTCTCCTGAGCCACGTTAAAGCTTTGAATTTGCAGGGTTCTGTGGGCCTGCGGTGATGGGGTAGCCCTCTCCCCCAGCTGACCATTGTCCCGAGGCAGGAGCAATGGGAAAAGGGACGAGAGCCTGGGGAGGCTGGGAGAAGGAAGGTGCCATCAAGGCTGTAGCCAATGGCATCAGAAAACAGCCCCAGTAGTGGAAGGGCCGAGGATGCTCACTGACAGCAGCACTATAGGAATTCAGCCATGGCATAAGCTCCCACTCCAAGCCTCAAGTGAGGGACCGCCTGGAAACAACGGTTCCCTGCCTTTTGACCTTGGTTGAGACGCAGGAGACCTGGCTTCCCCATGGCCTGGGGGACGAGAGGGGAAATCCAGCATCAGTGGGCATCACCACACAGCGGAAACCACCCACGGGTTCCGCTCTGAAAAAGTTTTCCTTAAAAGTAAGTATCCTCGCAAAATCGTTTGGCATTTGACGAATGAAGCCGTTCGTCTGCAGAAGCTGCAGCTGCGTGCTCTGACTCCTCCAGTGCGATTCCTGCCAAGTCCCGTTGACTCCCGTTGTCAGTGCTTTCAGGCTGCCCCCAGTCTCCCTTTCCCAGGAGGCTTACTTTCCTGGAAACACCGCTACCTGCATTTGTTGCAACCTGTCCTTAAGCCACCTCCCTCAGACCTGCTGCCTCCCTTCTCTGGCAGCACTGCGCTGTACCCCATTTAGGTGCCGCTGAGCGGTTCGTGAGGGGTGTAGGGAAGCAGCCGTGTGGCATCAGCCTGGAGCCATGTGCGCAGGGGATCCTCTTTCTCTGCCAGTCATGTTCCTCCCCGGTGCCCTGTCTGCCATGCCAAGATCTCCATCATTCCTGTTGATGTTTTCGTGTTGTCCCTCCTTTCCAGGCAGCAGGTCATCAAAGGACAGCATAGCGCATCCCCAGCTCCAGGGGCACCAGCAAGTGGAGACCTTCTGGCTTGTGTGGCCAGACTCTTCTCAGTAGTGCCACTGGCAGGATGAGAGGCAATGGGCAAAAATTAAAGCACATAACATTCCATCTGAAACTAAAGAAAAACCTTTTTGCTGTGAGGGTGGTCGAACACTGGAACAGGTTGATCAGGAGCCTTCATTTGTCAAATGACTATGTCCAGTCAAAACCTGTCTGGACATAGCTCTAGACAACGTGCTCTAGCTGACCCTGCTTGAGCAGGGGCATTGGACCAGGTGATCTCCAGAGGTGCCTTCCAGCCTCAACAATCGTCCGATAGTGTGAAATGCTTACCTCAGGGCACAGCGGCAACACTAGCCCCTGGCCACCAGGAAATTCTGCTTTCCTTCAGGGCCGGCACACAGGAACGCCAAAGTCAGTTTTCCCCCATCAACGCAATGGCCTTCTGCCCATATCCTCGCCAGGGCCGTGCTGCAGTCCAGGGCAACCCCTTGTGCCCGCCCTTTCAGGAGGCACTGCTCCAGCACTGCCCAGCATGTTTTCCAGGGCTGCTCTCACTTCTTAGTCAAGCACCCTTGACAGGGCACTCCGGGCACGTGACTTCTCTCCCCTCCTTTCTCCCAAAGATGTTTGGGAAATACCTCCTCCCCTCAGAGAGGACAGACGCCATCGCCGTCTTCATGCCCATCCAGGGCATGAGGGTGCAGGCTCCAGGAGCCATCACACCCCAGTGGTTGCCTGTATGCTGGCTGTGTCCACGAGAGGCTCTGCCCTCCCAGCTTGCGGTGGGTTGACCTTGGCTGGATGCCAGATGCCCACCAAGCCGCTCTATCACTCCTGTTCTCAGCAGGAGAGCGGGGGAGAAAATGAGGTGGAAAAACCACTAGGAGTGCACTAGGAGCGCTGCTATGGGGAAAATTAGCTCCATCTCAGCCAGACGCAATGCGCAGCTGAAGAAAGTAAGCAGCCGGCAGGTGGCAGGCTCAAAGACCCTCCCGTTGCCAAATCTAGGGAGTTTTTCTGAATACCAGAGAAGTAGGGGACCTCTGTCCCCACTGCCGGTAATTGAAGCCGACAATTTCAGCAGTAGCCAGAGGGACGTGAGTCTCCCTCCCTGCAGCCCCAGAGGCCAGCTGCTGTAATACATCCGCCTCCCCGTAGCTGTGGGCTCAGCCGTCTCTTGCCTTCTGGGGCAGGGGCTTTTGTGTGCTCCTCGCCAAGGAGTAAGGGCAGGGTCGGGACTTCTGGACAGCCAGGGCCCTTGGGACCTTTCCAGGCCCAAAGTGGCACCCAACCTGATTGACTGCAGAGGAAGACTGGAAAGGGTCATCCCTATCCCCTGCGTCAGCTGGACTGCCCATCCCTCCTGCCGCAACCTCAGCTGCACATTTGATCCTGAAAGCTATGTGGAAGGAGGGCTGCAAATGGCAGCTGCTGTGCTGACAAGTGAAGCTTTACAGCTCCTGTTCACCGTGCCAGGAAAGGCTCCTAGCAGAGCAGTAAAGGAGAGCTCCAAGCTGAGTTTTCCCGGCATTCACTGGAAGGGATTAAAAGAGGGTTTTTCATTGTGCTTGCCTAGGTGGTGGAGAGTGGATGTCAGGGTAGCACAGGCCGCCAGAGGTTGGTAGCGTGCATATGATATGTGAAAGGCCGGAGAAGGGCCGTTTGTATAGCATAGGGTCGTGTCAGGGTGTCACCCTCCTGCCAGAGCGAGGGATGATGTCTGCAGCCGGTGCTGTTCACATAGATCTTTCTCTTGAGGAACGTCCTCTGTCTGTGGGGAGAAGGGAGAGAAAGTAGGGCCGTGGGGAGAGAGTGACAGACACCTGGGTTCCGCTGTCAGGTTCAGACAGGAGCATCCTGTCTCCATCCAGGCAGTCCCTGGAGCAAAGCAGACGCGGGTGGGTATCAAGTCCCTCCCCCTTCCTCTGCAGGGGTGGGTGCAGGCACTTCTGTCTGGCAGAGCAGTGGGTGGCAGAAGAAGATCATCAGGGACTCTTCCCCGTTTTTGGAGGATAGTTGGTACAGTTGTGATCTCCAGGAGGCTTCCAATGTCCTCCTCCATACCTTTTGCTTGACACAGCCTGCATTAACTGTCCGTTGCTTTTCTACAGTCCCTTTGGAGATCTGGCCTAAACTTCAGTGTCAGAAAAGTGCAGCTGTGGCCTGACTGCACAAGTAGGAAGTAGCCAATGCTGAAAATCCTGGCCCCGGCCCTGGCTGCGAGCAGCCTGGGGAACAGCAAAGAAGAAAGTTTGGTTTCTTGTATTGGCATGAATGTTTAAACAACAAGTCCATTACCTCTCCAGAGGGCTTCTTCGTGGCAGAGAAGAACACAGCGGATCATCGGGGACGTATCAGGAGAAACGGATATATAAACCTAAGGAGACTGCGCACTGTTCCTTTGCAGATACCACGCATTCCTGTATGCGCTATATAATATGTAGATATTTTGAAAGAGCAGTTGGGAAAAGGCCAACACTGCACAGAACCAGTAGAACACTTCACCAGGCAGAACACTTCTCCTGCCGCTCACTCCATTGCCTTCCACGTTCCCCCCCAGGATGGAGACAGAACTCCTCTGCAGTGGCATAGGTGTTGGGAGAGGAAATCATGACGGGAGCAGTGGCAGTGTCTGGCAGTGCCTAGGAAGGAGTTAGTGCAGCTTCCAGCCCCTCTGGCTCCCAGCGAGGAGCCACACCTTTCCAGCCTGCAGAGGGAGACGGGCAGCAGAGATCCTTCTGCCTGTGGGTACAAGGACAGCCCTCAGTCCTGCTGCAAGGACTGGGCATTGCTGCCTCACAGTGGGTAGGGGCTGCTTCTGTTGTTGTTTTTTTTGAGACCACTAACTTAACCATGGAAACCCTGAGCAGGCTTAGAACAAGAAGACCCGTCTGGCATGTTGCTGTTAGCTTTTTCATTAAAAAAAGCCCAGACCAACCCAAAAACTGCTTTCTTGTTTGGTTACTTCGTAAACACGCTCAGATACATAATCCTGGAATTTCTTAATCTCCTTCTGAGGCATTGCTGTGTCTGCTAGGACTTAATCTCAAGAAGTTAGCTCAAGTTCAACATCAGCATGAGTAAGGGAACTAGAAGTTACCAACACCTTCAAACGTTCCTCACAGTGACTACTTTTGAGACCTTGTTGTCCTTTTGAAAGGCTTGTTGTACATGTCTTCCTCAACCCCAAACACAATACCTTTGGTGACGATGTAAGGTCTTGGAGATTGAATGAATGCTTGAACCAGACATTTGCGTTAAAGACACTTTTGGGGGCTCAAAGGAAGTTGAGTTCATACTTCAAGAGTGAAATTTGCTATGCAGAGATGTGGTGTTGAAGGTCGGAGCTTGAACGCTAGAAAGAGGCCTTTGGGAGGAGAGTCCTGGGTCCAGCCAGTCCCTGGGGAACTTTGTGCGTGGCCCTACCTCCATCTAGACAGCATCTATCGACAAGGTGGAGATGTGTGCGCTTGAAGCGGGCCTTCTCCACTCGGAGGATGGAGACCTCGTGTCCGTCTGGGTACTGTATGGCCAGAGAAAATCAGCATGGACACCTCCCTCGATGGGGAATGAATGGGCTCATTGAGATCACCAGTGCCATGTAAGGTGCTGGAGGGTTCTCGCCTGTGCTGTCTGTGGGGAACTTGCAGGTGCTTTTCCGCGTGTGGGATGCCAAGCTGCAGAACAGCACGTCCTGTCTCTCCACTGAGCCCACATTGGTGCTCACAGCGTGCAGCATAACACAGGCAGAGGGGGGAGGTGCATGTTCGCTGTGAAGTGATTCCCTCCCCAGCGCTGTTTGCATGTACGTCTGACCTCCGCTTGTCCAGAAAAGGCCTGTTGGGGTTGTGGTGAGGTTGGGTCTCTGCCTCCCCAGCCTGTGCAGCAGCGACAATCATCATGAACAGCATGCTGGCGTGACTGTTCTGTCTGAGCTCAGACCCAAGGTCTTGGGAAAAGAGCAAAACAGTCCAATAAAACTGTAAGGTTGGAGGACTGCCTGGGCTTCGGGGAGAGCTATTGAGGGATGCCACACGGACCCCAGCAAGCTCCATCAACCCCCCTGAGCTGAAACTAACTGCGGCATGGGAATGAGTATTAAAAAGATGTATCTGACTGGCTTGTCCTGCTCTTATTCTTCCCGCAGCCTCCTCTGAGCACACTGTTGCAGGAGGGAGCCCTTGTTGTGAGACAGGACTGCTCTTGTGGCTTTGTCTCCTAGCCAAAATAGCCCGAGGAAGGAAAATCCCTTCCGAGCCCTGCACCTGGGCACCAGCCGAACCCTCAGCATGTGAAAAAGATCCCTCAGCCTGGGATCCCCCTCGACTGGGGAAGATTTTCTGTTCAACCAGATTCCCACCCGTGCCCCAAGCTGTTCCATTGCTTTTCGCATCTCTTCTCTTTGTCAGGAGGCAAAGAGAATGGGGCACCTGAAGAAAGGAGATGTCCTGTGCCTGAGAGGGATGGGAAGGTGGATGGTCACTGAGAAGTGCAGAGGGTGTGCATTAACCTGCTCAGTTAACGTGCTCGCATCTTCTGTGCTTCTTTGCCTACACTTACAGCTGGAAAGGTGGATGCACGTAGTGTCTGCGGAGAGTCTGGGCGATGATTCTTCCACATGACCATTTGTAAGATCACCCCCAGGGTGTCCTCCATGAGGAGATTCCGTGGGCTGTGGGCCGAGGGACCAAAATGCCGGAGCGGGCAGAACCAAGAGGGAGTTTTTCAGGCAAGACAAGAACAAATATTTTCTCTTCCTCACTTCTTCCTTCCCTTTCCCCCCCGAGTCATTTCCAGAAGCTCTGCTCTTGTGGCTCGGAGGTCATTTTCTGACTTTTTCACACACAACCAGGAGCGTTGGTCTCAGCATGCACCTCAGCCCAGTGTGGATCCCACTGTGCAATAATGCCTGTCACCTCCTGCCAGGGTGCCCCCCGAGGGGAGCTGTGCTGTGCCCAAGGTCCCTGCTGTGCCATTGCCCAGAGCATCCCCAGAACAGCCTGTAGCGCCTGGGATCAGGACACCTCCAGCGGGGTGAGGGACCCAAGGAGCCACTATGAGAACATTACATCCCACTTCCAATTCCCCGTCATCTTGGATGGCTCCTGGGTCCCTGAGTAGAGACTCAGGGGCTGTTCCTGAGCCCTTGTTTCACGCGCAGCGGTCCCTTCAGGAGCTCTTCCTCTGCGCCTAGGAGATGGTGATTGCCTGAGGGTGACAAGTGTTTAAATCATGTGGACCTCACACGGTCCACGGGGCACTGTGGGGCTAAGCAGTTATTTTGAGACCAGCAGTGCCTTCATGAGTTCCTTTTCTGCACCCAGGAGACCTTGGATAGCTGAGGGATGCCAAGATTTAGAGCATTACCCAGGGCTGAGGGCTGACATCTAGAAAGAGATTGTTAAGTCTCGCTGAAAAGCATACTTAAATGTTGACGTTAATAGTGAAGCCACAAGTCGTTTGCACATACTCGGGGAAGATGGACACCTCAAACCAGCCATGAGAAGGCAGAGATTCACTGGGTTGCAGAGAGCCCAAGTTGCTGTGGGGGCGCTCTGTGCGCTGCTGTCGTCTGCCCAGTCACCGTCTACGTGTAAATGGTGGGGTGGTGGCCAGAAGGCGGGCATTTCCTGCAGGGATATGCAGGGAGCAGATGCTTTGTGGCACTCAGGGCCTGCAGAGCTGGACTTACACAGACCTTGACAACAGGGAAGACGGGGTCAGCGCCTCGACACCTGCATCACCCCACTTCACATTTGGGTGGCCAGGAAGCAGATGAAGGCTCTCATAACTGAGCCTACGGGCAGAAAGACCCTCTGCCTGGATTTGCCCTTTTCCTCTGGGGAAGACAGTCTCCAGAGCTCCAGATGTGCATAGCTGCCCTTCTGCCTGGGCATGTCGTCCGGGCCAAGGCCTCTGATGTGCCAAGTTTTTTGGCCCGGCCAGTTTCCAGGAATATCGGCCAACACAAGCGGGATGAAAATGGCACAGCAGAGAGAGATCAGAGAAGCTGCTGTGCACAGAAATGTGTCCCACTGTCGCCGCAACAGCACAATGGGGTTGGAGGGGGTCTTGCACAGAGCTTTTCTGCAACAGAGCTGGGATCTGGCAGTGGTGCAGTCTTAGAGGCCCAGAAAAGCTGCCCCAGGCTTGGGGGAGACAAAGTACCACAGAGCAACCATGGGTCTTCAAGCCCTGGGTGCTTTCCTGGAGCTACAGTGGCCCATAGGCTGTTGGGAGTGGGGGCTCCAGTTTGTGTCCGATACCCGTACTAACTTGTGAATTACCTCAGCCCTGCACGTCTGGACCACAGCTGGACCCTGCCAGGTGCTCTGTGAGGTACCCTTCTCATCTGTCTGTGCGCATGTGCGCTGGCCATGGACCCTAGAGCTGGTAGTGGAGGGGAGGGGAAAGTGGAGATGAGACTGTGGTCTGTCCCCGGGTCTTATTGGCCCTCAGTCCTCACTGCTGCCACCCTTTGGAGCCATCCTCTATTGAAACCTCCTCCCCCAGCACAGCTGCATCCAGAACTAGAGGACATGTGTTGCCCAAGAGCCAGAGGGGCTGCTGAGCTCGTTGATTGGCCTCCCACAGCCGCGTGCTCCTCACTCAAGGGCAGCAGTGACTGGACTCCCCGTCCACAGAACATGTTGCGGGGCCCAGTGCTCCAGGCCCATCCGGGAAGAGAAGCAGCAAGGCCAGTGGCTGTGGAGCAACCAGGAACGTATTCCACAGCTCCAAGGGACAAGGCGCAAAAGACAACCGGGTCCAGTGACTCCTACCCTCTCCTTCTTCTGGGAATGAGGAAGGGTCGTCTTTTGCACCCAACCTACTCCTCTCCAAAAAGCCACTTTTTTTCCCGAGCAGACTGAAAGAGTTGCCACAGAAGGAAGGAGGACTCAGAGGCCCAGGCTTGGATGCAGCAAAACTTTAATGAGTCTAAAGAAGAAAAGGAGGTGGCTCGCAGGGAGCACCAGGGACAGCCACGAAGATGCAGTGGAGCTCCTGCAGGGTATGTCTGCCTGCCTTGAAGAGGCAGGGAGACCAACAAGTCCCCACTAGGCTGGCATTGGAAAAAGGTGACAGAAAAGGAAAGAGAGAGGGAAGAGAGTGGAAGAAGGCAAAGTAGGCATCGGTCAGCTTATACGCAGCCCAGGCTGCACACTTCCAGCCACCCTTTGCAGGGGAAGCCAGGGATGAAGAGCTATTCGAAATACAAAGATGCAGTGCTCTATGTCGTGTCCAGCACCATGTTCTGAGGTCTAGGGAGCTCCTTGCCTGGGGCCGTTGCCAGCAGCTTTAGCAGGGCTGACATCTGTTGCCACAGTAGCAGCTGGTAATGCAGGAGAGGTCACAGCAGCTAGAGTTGATGGGCACTCCGTTACAGCTGAGGATGCTGCCAACGGCAGCGGAGGTGGAGGATCCCACAACGGTGTTCTGCGGGAAGGAGCTGAGGATGGGTCCGGGCAGGGTCACCACCACAGCAGGGGGCTCGATGACGACGGTGGAGTTCTGGCACTGTCTGACACAGGGCTCATTGCAGCTGTTGGCCAGCGGGGTCGGGCAGCAGGGCTGGCAGGGCGGGCAGCAGGGCTGGCAGGGCTGGCAGGGCTGGCAGGGCTGGCAGGGCGGGCAGCGGGGCCTGCATGGCTCACACTTCTCGGAGCAGGACATGTCTCTGGGTCAGAGGTGCACCTGGGAGAGAGGTCAGGAAGGAAGCAGAGCACAGGGACAGTTGAGGAACAGCCTGCAACCCCACCAAAAGGAAGCCAAGACACCTGGTGGGTGGGGAGGTGAAGGCTGTGCAGGGAGGAACAAGGGATCCTTTGCCTGAGCCCAGCAGCCAGGCCCAGGGGTCCTTCTGCCTAGCCTGCAGCAAAGAGCCACCTCAGCCCAGCCTCAGCCTTTCTCCATGACAGACCATCTCTCCTCTGCCCTCTCCCACGACCAAGATCTCAGACCAGTAACATAAGAGCAAGGAGCAGGTATCAGCTTGTAGGCCAGACCTTGTCCTAGAGGAGGTGGAGGTGAAAGGGGGCTCCAACTCACCTGATTGCCAAAGAGAAGGAGGTGGCAGAAGCGCTTGAGAGAGCGACAAGTTAGGCTGGCTTTTATACTGGCCTCACATGGCCTCAGGGCCCAAAGGCAGCCGCCGCATAAGTAACAATTTTCTTACATGCTCCCCATGAACGGAAACACCCCAGGTAATGACGTGGCATGTGCTGCCCTTTCCTTCCACGCTGTCTTTGTATTTCCTGGTTATGACGTGCCCATTTCCTCACGGATGCTTCTTTTGAGTGCTGGGATGAGAGGCCCCATGATTTCTGGGGCAAGGATGCATCAGCGTAGGCAGGCGACACAAAGTACCTGAGGGTCCAGTGGAGGCAGGTGATGTCAGCCTGGGGCACTCTGGTGGGTTTTTTAATGATCCTGCTGACAGGAAGGGCCCAGGTGCTCACAGCCCTGCAATCCTTGACTTGTCCCCCAAGGCGTCCTGTGAGTATGTGCCCTGTCCTCCTCTTCCCTTCCCTCCTGCCTCACTCCAACAATCAGTGGCTGTTGCCTTCCAAGGCAAGAGGGCTGCACTTCAGGCTTTCAGCTGTCGTTCAGGCTGTCAGTGCCGTTCAGGCACCGACACAGCCTCAGCCCCTCGTTGTCTGAGGGGACACAGACAGGGCCACAGCACTCAAGTCTCACCGAGGGGAACCTCAAACCCTGGACAAAACTCTTCCTGCTGCCTCCAGGCAGCCTTGAGAGGCTGAGCTGCTTCCCAGGGTCCCTTCTCCTGAGCCACGTTAAAGCTTTGAATTTGCAGGGTTCTGTGGGCCTGCGGTGATGGGGTAGCCCTCTCCCCCAGCTGACCATTGTCCCGAGGCAGGAGCAATGGGAAAAGGGACGAGAGCCTGGGGAGGCTGGGAGAAGGAAGGTGCCATCAAGGCTGTAGCCAATGGCATCAGAAAACAGCCCCAGTAGTGGAAGGGCCGAGGATGCTCACTGACAGCAGCACTATAGGAATTCAGCCATGGCATAAGCTCCCACTCCAAGCCTCAAGTGAGGGACCTGCCTGGAAACAACGGTTCCCTGCCTTTTGACCTTGGTTGAGACTGCAGGAGACCTGGCTTCCCCATGGCCTGGGGGACGAGAGGGGAAATCCAGCATCAGTGGGCATCACCACACAGCGGAAACCACCCACGGGTTCCGCTCTGAAAAAGTTTTCCTTAAAAGTAAGTATCCTCGCAAAATCGTTTGGCATTTGACGAATGAAGCCGTTCGTCTGCAGAAGCTGCAGCTGCGTGCTCTGACTCCTCCAGTGCGATTCCTGCCAAGTCCCGTTGACTCCCGTTGTCAGTGCTTTCAGGCTGCCCCCAGTCTCCCTTTCCCAGGAGGCTTACTTTCCTGGAAACACCGCTACCTGCATTTGTTGCAACCTGTCCTTAAGCCACCTCCCTCAGACCTGCTGCCTCCCTTCTCTGGCAGCACTGCGCTGTACCCCATTTAGGTGCCGCTGAGCGGTTCGTGAGGGGTGTAGGGAAGCAGCCGTGTGGCATCAGCCTGGAGCCATGTGCGCAGGGGATCCTCTTTCTCTGCCAGTCATGTTCCTCCCCGGTGCCCTGTCTGCCATGCCAAGATCTCCATCATTCCTGTTGATGTTTTCGTGTTGTCCCTCCTTTCCAGGCAGCAGGTCATCAAAGGACAGCATAGCGCATCCCCAGCTCCAGGGGCACCAGCAAGTGGAGACCTTCTGGCTTGTGTGGCCAGACTCTTCTCAGTAGTGCCACTGGCAGGATGAGAGGCAGTGGGCAAAAATTAAAGCACATAACATTCCATCTGAAACTAAAGAAAAACCTTTTTGCTGTGAGGGTGGTCGAACACTGGAACAGGTTGATCAGGAGCCTTCATTTGTCAAATGACTATGTCCAGTCAAAACCTGTCTGGACATAGCTCTAGACAACGTGCTCTAGCTGACCCTGCTTGAGCAGGGGCATTGGACCAGGTGATCTCCAGAGGTGCCTTCCAGCCTCAACAATCGTCCGATAGTGTGAAATGCTTACCTCAGGGCACAGCGGCAACACTAGCCCCTGGCCACCAGGAAATTCTGCTTTCCTTCAGGGCCGGCACGCAGGAACGCCAAAGTCAGTTTTCCCCCATCAACGCAATGGCCTTCTGCCCATATCCTCGCCAGGGCCGTGCTGCAGTCCAGGGCAACCCCTTGTGCCCGCCCTTTCAGGAGGCACTGCTCCAGCACTGCCCAGCATGTTTTCCAGGGCTGCTCTCACTTCTTAGTCAAGCACCCTTGACAGGGCACTCCGGGCACGTGACTTCTCTCCCCTCCTTTCTCCCAAAGATGTTTGGGAAATACCTCCTCCCCTCAGAGAGGACAGACGCCATCGCCGTCTTCATGCCCATCCAGGGCATGAGGGTGCAGGCTCCAGGAGCCATCACACCCCAGTGGTTGCCTGTATGCTGGCTGTGTCCACGAGAGGCTCTGCCCTCCCAGCTTGCGGTGGGTTGACCTTGGCTGGATGCCAGATGCCCACCAAGCCGCTCTATCACTCCTGTTCTCAGCAGGAGAGCGGGGGAGAAAATGAGGTGGAAAAACCACTAGGAGTGCACTAGGAGCGCTGCTATGGGGAAAATTAGCTCCATCTCAGCCAGACGCAATGCGCAGCTGAAGAAAGTAAGCAGCCGGCAGGTGGCAGGCTCAAAGACCCTCCCGTTGCCAAATCTAGGGAGTTTTTCTGAATACCAGAGAAGTAGGGACCTCTGTCCCCACTGCCGGTAATTGAAGCCGACAATTTCAGCAGTAGCCAGAGGGACGTGAGTCTCCCTCCCTGCAGCCCCAGAGGCCAGCTGCTGTAATACATCCGCCTCCCCGTAGCTGTGGGCTCAGCCGTCTCTTGCCTTCTGGGGCAGGGGCTTTTGTGTGCTCCTCGCCAAGGAGTAAGGGCAGGGTCGGGACTTCTGGACAGCCAGGGCCCTTGGGACCTTTCCAGGCCCAAAGTGGCACCCAACCTGATTGACTGCAGAGGAAGACTGGAAAGGGTCATCCCTATCCCCTGCGTCAGCTGGACTGCCCATCCCTCCTGCCGCAACCTCAGCTGCACATTTGATCCTGAAAGCTATGTGGAAGGAGGGCTGCAAATGGCAGCTGCTGTGCTGACAAGTGAAGCTTTACAGCTCCTGTTCACCGTGCCAGGAAAGGCTCCTAGCAGAGCAGTAAAGGAGAGCTCCAAGCTGAGTTTTCCCGGCATTCACTGGAAGGGATTAAAAGAGGGTTTTTCATTGTGCTTGCCTAGGTGGTGGAGAGTGGATGTCAGGGTAGCACAGGCCGCCAGAGGTTGGTAGCGTGCATATGATATGTGAAAGGCCGGAGAAGGGCCGTTTGTATAGCATAGGGTCGTGTCAGGGTGTCACCCTCCTGCCAGAGCGAGGGATGATGTCTGCAGCCGGTGCTGTTCACATAGATCTTTCTCTTGAGGAACGTCCTCTGTCTGTGGGGAGAAGGGAGAGAAAGTAGGGCCGTGGGGAGAGAGTGACAGACACCTGGGTTCCGCTGTCAGGTTCAGACAGGAGCATCCTGTCTCCATCCAGGCAGTCCCTGGAGCAAAGCAGACGCGGGTGGGTATCAAGTCCCTCCCCCTTCCTCTGCAGGGGTGGGTGCAGGCACTTCTGTCTGGCAGAGCAGTGGGTGGCAGAAGAAGATCATCAGGGACTCTTCCCCGTTTTTGGAGGATAGTTGGTACAGTTGTGATCTCCAGGAGGCTTCCAATGTCCTCCTCCATACCTTTTGCTTGACACAGCCTGCATTAACTGTCCGTTGCTTTTCTACAGTCCCTTTGGAGATCTGGCCTAAACTTCAGTGTCAGAAAAGTGCAGCTGTGGCCTGACTGCACAAGTAGGAAGTAGCCAATGCTGAAAATCCTGGCCCCGGCCCTGGCTGCGAGCAGCCTGGGGAACAGCAAAGAAGAAAGTTTGGTTTCTTGTATTGGCATGAATGTTTAAACAACAAGTCCATTACCTCTCCAGAGGGCTTCTTCGTGGCAGAGAAGAACACAGCGGATCATCGGGGACGTATCAGGAGAAACGGATATATAAACCTAAGGAGACTGCGCACTGTTCCTTTGCAGATACCACGCATTCCTGTATGCGCTATATAATATGTAGATATTTTGAAAGAGCAGTTGGGAAAAGGCCAACACTGCACAGAACCAGTAGAACACTTCACCAGGCAGAACACTTCTCCTGCCGCTCACTCCATTGCCTTCCACGTTCCCCCCCAGGATGGAGACAGAACTCCTCTGCAGTGGCATAGGTGTTGGGAGAGGAAATCATGACGGGAGCAGTGGCAGTGTCTGGCAGTGCCTAGGAAGGAGTTAGTGCAGCTTCCAGCCCCTCTGGCTCCCAGCGAGGAGCCACACCTTTCCAGCCTGCAGAGGGAGACGGGCAGCAGAGATCCTTCTGCCTGTGGGTACAAGGACAGCCCTCAGTCCTGCTGCAAGGACTGGGCATTGCTGCCTCACAGTGGGTAGGGGCTGCTTCTGTTGTTGTTTTTTTTGAGACCACTAACTTAACCATGGAAACCCTGAGCAGGCTTAGAACAAGAAGACCCGTCTGGCATGTTGCTGTTAGCTTTTTCATTAAAAAAAGCCCAGACCAACCCAAAAACTGCTTTCTTGTTTGGTTACTTCGTAAACACGCTCAGATACATAATCCTGGAATTTCTTAATCTCCTTCTGAGGCATTGCTGTGTCTGCTAGGACTTAATCTCAAGAAGTTAGCTCAAGTTCAACATCAGCATGAGTAAGGGAACTAGAAGTTACCAACACCTTCAAACGTTCCTCACAGTGACTACTTTTGAGACCTTGTTGTCCTTTTGAAAGGCTTGTTGTACATGTCTTCCTCAACCCCAAACACAATACCTTTGGTGACGATGTAAGGTCTTGGAGATTGAATGAATGCTTGAACCAGACATTTGCGTTAAAGACACTTTTGGGGGCTCAAAGGAAGTTGAGTTCATACTTCAAGAGTGAAATTTGCTATGCAGAGATGTGGTGTTGAAGGTCGGAGCTTGAACGCTAGAAAGAGGCCTTTGGGAGGAGAGTCCTGGGTCCAGCCAGTCCCTGGGGAACTTTGTGCGTGGCCCTACCTCCATCTAGACAGCATCTATCGACAAGGTGGAGATGTGTGCGCTTGAAGCGGGCCTTCTCCACTCGGAGGATGGAGACCTCGTGTCCGTCTGGGTACTGTATGGCCAGAGAAAATCAGCATGGACACCTCCCTCGATGGGGAATGAATGGGCTCATTGAGATCACCATGCCATGTAAGGTGCTGGAGGGTTCTCGCCTGTGCTGTCTGTGGGGAACTTGCAGGTGCTTTTCCGCGTGTGGGATGCCAAGCTGCAGAACAGCACGTCCTGTCTCTCCACTGAGCCCACATTGGTGCTCACAGCGTGCAGCATAACACAGGCAGAGGGGGGAGGTGCATGTTCGCTGTGAAGTGATTCCCTCCCCAGCGCTGTTTGCATGTACGTCTGACCTCCGCTTGTCCAGAAAAGGCCTGTTGGGGTTGTGGTGAGGTTGGGTCTCTGCCTCCCCAGCCTGTGCAGCAGCGACAATCATCATGAACAGCATGCTGGCGTGACTGTTCTGTCTGAGCTCAGACCCAAGGTCTTGGGAAAAGAGCAAAACAGTCCAATAAAACTGTAAGGTTGGAGGACTGCCTGGGCTTCGGGGAGAGCTATTGAGGGATGCCACACGGACCCCAGCAAGCTCCATCAACCCCCCTGAGCTGAAACTAACTGCGGCATGGGAATGAGTATTAAAAAGATGTATCTGACTGGCTTGTCCTGCTCTTATTCTTCCCGCAGCCTCCTCTGAGCACACTGTTGCAGGAGGGAGCCCTTGTTGTGAGACAGGACTGCTCTTGTGGCTTTGTCTCCTAGCCAAAATAGCCCGAGGAAGGAAAATCCCTTCCGAGCCCTGCACCTGGGCACCAGCCGAACCCTCAGCATGTGAAAAAGATCCCTCAGCCTGGGATCCCCCTCGACTGGGGAAGATTTTCTGTTCAACCAGATTCCCACCCGTGCCCCAAGCTGTTCCATTGCTTTTCGCATCTCTTCTCTTTGTCAGGAGGCAAAGAGAATGGGGCACCTGAAGAAAGGAGATGTCCTGTGCCTGAGAGGGATGGGAAGGTGGATGGTCACTGAGAAGTGCAGAGGGTGTGCATTAACCTGCTCAGTTAACGTGCTCGCATCTTCTGTGCTTCTTTGCCTACACTTACAGCTGGAAAGGTGGATGCACGTAGTGTCTGCGGAGAGTCTGGGCGATGATTCTTCCACATGACCATTTGTAAGATCACCCCCAGGGTGTCCTCCATGAGGAGATTCCGTGGGCTGTGGGCCGAGGGACCAAAATGCCGGAGCGGGCAGAACCAAGAGGGAGTTTTTCAGGCAAGACAAGAACAAATATTTTCTCTTCCTCACTTCTTCCTTCCCTTTCCCCCCCGAGTCATTTCCAGAAGCTCTGCTCTTGTGGCTCGGAGGTCATTTTCTGACTTTTTCACACACAACCAGGAGCGTTGGTCTCAGCATGCACCTCAGCCCAGTGTGGATCCCACTGTGCAATAATGCCTGTCACCTCCTGCCAGGGTGCCCCCCGAGGGGAGCTGTGCTGTGCCCAAGGTCCCTGCTGTGCCATTGCCCAGAGCATCCCCAGAACAGCCTGTAGCGCCTGGGATCAGGACACCTCCAGCGGGGTGAGGGACCCAAGGAGCCACTATGAGAACATTACATCCCACTTCCAATTCCCCGTCATCTTGGATGGCTCCTGGGTCCCTGAGTAGAGACTCAGGGGCTGTTCCTGAGCCCTTGTTTCACGCGCAGCGGTCCCTTCAGGAGCTCTTCCTCTGCGCCTAGGAGATGGTGATTGCCTGAGGGTGACAAGTGTTTAAATCATGTGGACCTCACACTGGTCCACGGGGCACTGTGGGGCTAAGCAGTTATTTTGAGACCAGCAGTGCCTTCATGAGTTCCTTTTCTGCACCCAGGAGACCTTGGATAGCTGAGGGATGCCAAGATTTAGAGCATTACCCAGGGCTGAGGGCTGACATCTAGAAAGAGATTGTTAAGTCTCGCTGAAAAGCATACTTAAATGTTGACGTTAATAGTGAAGCCACAAGTCGTTTGCACATACTCGGGGAAGATGGACACCTCAAACCAGCCATGAGAAGGCAGAGATTCACTGGGTTGCAGAGAGCCCAAGTTGCTGTGGGGGCGCTCTGTGCGCTGCTGTCGTCTGCCCAGTCACCGTCTACGTGTAAATGGTGGGGTGGTGGCCAGAAGGCGGGCATTTCCTGCAGGGATATGCAGGGAGCAGATGCTTTGTGGCACTCAGGGCCTGCAGAGCTGGACTTACACAGACCTTGACAACAGGGAAGACGGGGTCAGCGCCTCGACACCTGCATCACCCCACTTCACATTTGGGTGGCCAGGAAGCAGATGAAGGCTCTCATAACTGAGCCTACGGGCAGAAAGACCCTCTGCCTGGATTTGCCCTTTTCCTCTGGGGAAGACAGTCTCCAGAGCTCCAGATGTGCATAGCTGCCCTTCTGCCTGGGCATGTCGTCCGGGCCAAGGCCTCTGATGTGCCAAGTTTTTTGGCCCGGCCAGTTTCCAGGAATATCGGCCAACACAAGCGGGATGAAAATGGCACAGCAGAGAGAGATCAGAGAAGCTGCTGTGCACAGAAATGTGTCCCACTGTCGCCGCAACAGCACAATGGGGTTGGAGGGGGTCTTGCACAGAGCTTTTCTGCAACAGAGCTGGGATCTGGCAGTGGTGCAGTCTTAGAGGCCCAGAAAAGCTGCCCCAGGCTTGGGGGAGACAAAGTACCACAGAGCAACCATGGGTCTTCAAGCCCTGGGTGCTTTCCTGGAGCTACAGTGGCCCATAGGCTGTTGGGAGTGGGGGCTCCAGTTTGTGTCCGATACCCGTACTAACTTGTGAATTACCTCAGCCCTGCACGTCTGGACCACAGCTGGACCCTGCCAGGTGCTCTGTGAGGTACCCTTCTCATCTGTCTGTGCGCATGTGCGCTGGCCATGGACCCTAGAGCTGGTAGTGGAGGGGAGGGGAAAGTGGAGATGAGACTGTGGTCTGTCCCCGGGTCTTATTGGCCCTCAGTCCTCACTGCTGCCACCCTTTGGAGCCATCCTCTATTGAAACCTCCTCCCCCAGCACAGCTGCATCCAGAACTAGAGGACACGTGTTGCCCAAGAGCCAGAGGGGCTGCTGAGCTCGTTGATTGGCCTCCCACAGCCGCGTGCTCCTCACTCAAGGGCAGCAGTGACTGGACTCCCCGTCCACAGAACATGTTGCGGGGCCCAGTGCTCCAGGCCCATCCGGGAAGAGAAGCAGCAAGGCCAGTGGCTGTGGAGCAACCAGGAACGTATTCCACAGCTCCAAGGGACAAGGCGCAAAAGACAACCGGGTCCAGTGACTCCTACCCTCTCCTTCTTCTGGGAATGAGGAAGGGTCGTCTTTTGCACCCAACCTACTCCTCTCCAAAAAGCCACTTTTTTTCCCGAGCAGACTGAAAGAGTTGCCACAGAAGGAAGGAGGACTCAGAGGCCCAGGCTTGGATGCAGCAAAACTTTAATGAGTCTAAAGAAGAAAAGGAGGTGGCTCGCAGGGAGCACCAGGGACAGCCACGAAGATGCAGTGGAGCTCCTGCAGGGTATGTCTGCCTGCCTTGAAGAGGCAGGGAGACCAACAAGTCCCCACTAGGCTGGCATTGGAAAAAGGTGACAGAAAAGGAAAGAGAGAGGGAAGAGAGTGGAAGAAGGCAAAGTAGGCATCGGCCAGCTTATACGCAGCCCAGGCTGCACACTTCCAGCCACCCTTTGCAGGGGAAGCCAGGGATGAAGAGCTATTCGAAATACAAAGATGCAGTGCTCTATGTCGTGTCCAGCACCATGTTCTGAGGTCTAGGGAGCTCCTTGCCTGGGGCCGTTGCCAGCAGCTTTAGCAGGGCTGACATCTGTTGCCACAGTAGCAGCTGGTAATGCAGGAGAGGTCACAGCAGCTAGAGTTGATGGGCACTCCGTTACAGCTGAGGATGCTGCCAACGGCAGCGGAGGTGGAGGAGCCCACAATGGTGTTCTGCGGGAAGGAGCTGAGGATGGGGCCGGGCAGGGTCACCACCACAGCAGGGGGCTCGATGACGACGGTGGAGTTCTGGCACTGTCTGACACAGGGCTCATTGCAGCTGTTGGCCAGCGGGGTCGGGCAGCAGGGCTGGCAGGGCGGGCAGCAGGGCTGGCAGGGCTGGCAGGGCTGGCAGGGCTGGCAGGGCGGGCAGCGGGGCCTGCATGGCTCACACTTCTCGGAGCAGGACATGTCTCTGGGTCAGAGGTGCACCTGGGAGAGAGGTCAGGAAGGAAGCAGAGCACAGGGACAGTTGAGGAACAGCCTGCAACCCCACCAAAAGGAAGCCAAGACACCTGGTGGGTGGGGAGGTGAAGGCTGTGCAGGGAGGAACAAGGGATCCTTTGCCTGAGCCCAGCAGCCAGGCCCAGGGGTCCTTCTGCCTAGCCTGCAGCAAAGAGCCACCTCAGCCCAGCCTCAGCCTTTCTCCATGACAGACCATCTCTCCTCTGCCCTCTCCCACGACCAAGATCTCAGACCAGTAACATAAGAGCAAGGAGCAGGTATCAGCTTGTAGGCCAGACCTTGTCCTAGAGGAGGTGGAGGTGAAAGGGGGCTCCAACTCACCTGATTGCCAAAGAGAAGGAGGTGGCAGAAGCGCTTGAGAGAGCGACAAGTTAGGCTGGCTTTTATACTGGCCTCACATGGCCTCAGGGCCCAAAGGCAGCCGCCGCATAAGTAACAATTTTCTTACATGCTCCCCATGAACGGAAACACCCCAGGTAATGACGTGGCATGTGCTGCCCTTTCCTTCCACGCTGTCTTTGTATTTCCTGGTTATGACGTGCCCATTTCCTCACGGATGCTTCTTTTGAGTGCTGGGATGAGAGGCCCCATGATTTCTGGGGCAAGGATGCATCAGCGTAGGCAGGCGACACAAAGTACCTGAGGGTCCAGTGGAGGCAGGTGATGTCAGCCTGGGGCACTCTGGTGGGTTTTTTAATGATCCTGCTGACAGGAAGGGCCCAGGTGCTCACAGCCCTGCAATCCTTGACTTGTCCCCCAAGGCGTCCTGTGAGTATGTGCCCTGTCCTCCTCTTCCCTTCCCTCCTGCCTCACTCCAACAATCAGTGGCTGTTGCCTTCCAAGGCAAGAGGGCTGCACTTCAGGCTTTCAGCTGTCGTTCAGGCTGTCAGTGCCGTTCAGGCACCGACACAGCCTCAGCCCCTCGTTGTCTGAGGGGACACAGACAGGGCCACAGCACTCAAGTCTCACCGAGGGGAACCTCAAACCCTGGACAAAACTCTTCCTGCTGCCTCCAGGCAGCCTTGAGAGGCTGAGCTGCTTCCCAGGGTCCCTTCTCCTGAGCCACGTTAAAGCTTTGAATTTGCAGGGTTCTGTGGGCCTGCGGTGATGGGGTAGCCCTCTCCCCCAGCTGACCATTGTCCCGAGGCAGGAGCAATGGGAAAAGGGACGAGAGCCTGGGGAGGCTGGGAGAAGGAAGGTGCCATCAAGGCTGTAGCCAATGGCATCAGAAAACAGCCCCAGTAGTGGAAGGGCCGAGGATGCTCACTGACAGCAGCACTATAGGAATTCAGCCATGGCATAAGCTCCCACTCCAAGCCTCAAGTGAGGGACCTGCCTGGAAACAACGGTTCCCTGCCTTTTGACCTTGGTTGAGACTGCAGGAGACCTGGCTTCCCCATGGCCTGGGGGACGAGAGGGGAAATCCAGCATCAGTGGGCATCACCACACAGCGGAAACCACCCACGGGTTCCGCTCTGAAAAAGTTTTCCTTAAAAGTAAGTATCCTCGCAAAATCGTTTGGCATTTGACGAATGAAGCCGTTCGTCTGCAGAAGCTGCAGCTGCGTGCTCTGACTCCTCCAGTGCGATTCCTGCCAAGTCCCGTTGACTCCCGTTGTCAGTGCTTTCAGGCTGCCCCCAGTCTCCCTTTCCCAGGAGGCTTACTTTCCTGGAAACACCGCTACCTGCATTTGTTGCAACCTGTCCTTAAGCCACCTCCCTCAGACCTGCTGCCTCCCTTCTCTGGCAGCACTGCGCTGTACCCCATTTAGGTGCCGCTGAGCGGTTCGTGAGGGGTGTAGGGAAGCAGCCGTGTGGCATCAGCCTGGAGCCATGTGCGCAGGGGATCCTCTTTCTCTGCCAGTCATGTTCCTCCCCGGTGCCCTGTCTGCCATGCCAAGATCTCCATCATTCCTGTTGATGTTTTCGTGTTGTCCCTCCTTTCCAGGCAGCAGGTCATCAAAGGACAGCATAGCGCATCCCCAGCTCCAGGGGCACCAGCAAGTGGAGACCTTCTGGCTTGTGTGGCCAGACTCTTCTCAGTAGTGCCACTGGCAGGATGAGAGGCAATGGGCAAAAATTAAAGCACATAACATTCCATCTGAAACTAAAGAAAAACCTTTTTGCTGTGAGGGTGGTCGAACACTGGAACAGGTTGATCAGGAGCCTTCATTTGTCAAATGACTATGTCCAGTCAAAACCTGTCTGGACATAGCTCTAGACAACGTGCTCTAGCTGACCCTGCTTGAGCAGGGGCATTGGACCAGGTGATCTCCAGAGGTGCCTTCCAGCCTCAACAATCGTCCGATAGTGTGAAATGCTTACCTCAGGGCACAGCGGCAACACTAGCCCCTGGCCACCAGGAAATTCTGCTTTCCTTCAGGGCCGGCACACAGGAACGCCAAAGTCAGTTTTCCCCCATCAACGCAATGGCCTTCTGCCCATATCCTCGCCAGGGCCGTGCTGCAGTCCAGGGCAACCCCTTGTGCCCGCCCTTTCAGGAGGCACTGCTCCAGCACTGCCCAGCATGTTTTCCAGGGCTGCTCTCACTTCTTAGTCAAGCACCCTTGACAGGGCACTCCGGGCACGTGACTTCTCTCCCCTCCTTTCTCCCAAAGATGTTTGGGAAATACCTCCTCCCCTCAGAGAGGACAGACGCCATCGCCGTCTTCATGCCCATCCAGGGCATGAGGGTGCAGGCTCCAGGAGCCATCACACCCCAGTGGTTGCCTGTATGCTGGCTGTGTCCACGAGAGGCTCTGCCCTCCCAGCTTGCGGTGGGTTGACCTTGGCTGGATGCCAGATGCCCACCAAGCCGCTCTATCACTCCTGTTCTCAGCAGGAGAGCGGGGGAGAAAATGAGGTGGAAAAACCACTAGGAGTGCACTAGGAGCGCTGCTATGGGGAAAATTAGCTCCATCTCAGCCAGACGCAATGCGCAGCTGAAGAAAGTAAGCAGCCGGCAGGTGGCAGGCTCAAAGACCCTCCCGTTGCCAAATCTAGGGAGTTTTTCTGAATACCAGAGAAGTAGGGACCTCTGTCCCCACTGCCGGTAATTGAAGCCGACAATTTCAGCAGTAGCCAGAGGGACGTGAGTCTCCCTCCCTGCAGCCCCAGAGGCCAGCTGCTGTAATACATCCGCCTCCCCGTAGCTGTGGGCTCAGCCGTCTCTTGCCTTCTGGGGCAGGGGCTTTTGTGTGCTCCTCGCCAAGGAGTAAGGGCAGGGTCGGGACTTCTGGACAGCCAGGGCCCTTGGGACCTTTCCAGGCCCAAAGTGGCACCCAACCTGATTGACTGCAGAGGAAGACTGGAAAGGGTCATCCCTATCCCCTGCGTCAGCTGGACTGCCCATCCCTCCTGCCGCAACCTCAGCTGCACATTTGATCCTGAAAGCTATGTGGAAGGAGGGCTGCAAATGGCAGCTGCTGTGCTGACAAGTGAAGCTTTACAGCTCCTGTTCACCGTGCCAGGAAAGGCTCCTAGCAGAGCAGTAAAGGAGAGCTCCAAGCTGAGTTTTCCCGGCATTCACTGGAAGGGATTAAAAGAGGGTTTTTCATTGTGCTTGCCTAGGTGGTGGAGAGTGGATGTCAGGGTAGCACAGGCCGCCAGAGGTTGGTAGCGTGCATATGATATGTGAAAGGCCGGAGAAGGGCCGTTTGTATAGCATAGGGTCGTGTCAGGGTGTCACCCTCCTGCCAGAGCGAGGGATGATGTCTGCAGCCGGTGCTGTTCACATAGATCTTTCTCTTGAGGAACGTCCTCTGTCTGTGGGGAGAAGGGAGAGAAAGTAGGGCCGTGGGGAGAGAGTGACAGACACCTGGGTTGCGCTGTCAGGTTCAGACAGGAGCATCCTGTCTCCATCCAGGCAGTCCCTGGAGCAAAGCAGACGCGGGTGGGTATCAAGTCCCTCCCCCTTCCTCTGCAGGGGTGGGTGCAGGCACTTCTGTCTGGCAGAGCAGTGGGTGGCAGAAGAAGATCATCAGGGACTCTTCCCCGTTTTTGGAGGATAGTTGGTACAGTTGTGATCTCCAGGAGGCTTCCAATGTCCTCCTCCATACCTTTTGCTTGACACAGCCTGCATTAACTGTCCGTTGCTTTTCTACAGTCCCTTTGGAGATCTGGCCTAAACTTCAGTGTCAGAAAAGTGCAGCTGTGGCCTGACTGCACAAGTAGGAAGTAGCCAATGCTGAAAATCCTGGCCCCGGCCCTGGCTGCGAGCAGCCTGGGGAACAGCAAAGAAGAAAGTTTGGTTTCTTGTATTGGCATGAATGTTTAAACAACAAGTCCATTACCTCTCCAGAGGGCTTCTTCGTGGCAGAGAAGAACACAGCGGATCATCGGGGACGTATCAGGAGAAACGGATATATAAACCTAAGGAGACTGCGCACTTTTCCTTTGCAGATACCACGCATTCCTGTATGCGCTATATAATATGTAGATATTTTGAAAGAGCAGTTGGGAAAAGGCCAACACTGCACAGAACCAGTAGAACACTTCACCAGGCAGAACACTTCTCCTGCCGCTCACTCCATTGCCTTCCACGTTCCCCCCCAGGATGGAGACAGAACTCCTCTGCAGTGGCATAGGTGTTGGGAGAGGAAATCATGACGGGAGCAGTGGCAGTGTCTGGCAGTGCCTAGGAAGGAGTTAGTGCAGCTTCCAGCCCCTCTGGCTCCCAGCGAGGAGCCACACCTTTCCAGCCTGCAGAGGGAGACGGGCAGCAGAGATCCTTCTGCCTGTGGGTACAAGGACAGCCCTCAGTCCTGCTGCAAGGACTGGGCATTGCTGCCTCACAGTGGGTAGGGGCTGCTTCTGTTGTTGGTTTTTTTGAGACCACTAACTTAACCATGGAAACCCTGAGCAGGCTTAGAACAAGAAGACCCGTCTGGCATGTTGCTGTTAGCTTTTTCATTAAAAAAAGCCCAGACCAACCCAAAAACTGCTTTCTTGTTTGGTTACTTCGTAAACACGCTCAGATACATAATCCTGGAATTTCTTAATCTCCTTCTGAGGCATTGCTGTGTCTGCTAGGACTTAATCTCAAGAAGTTAGCTCAAGTTCAACATCAGCATGAGTAAGGGAACTAGAAGTTACCAACACCTTCAAACGTTCCTCACAGTGACTACTTTTGAGACCTTGTTGTCCTTTTGAAAGGCTTGTTGTACATGTCTTCCTCAACCCCAAACACAATACCTTTGGTGACGATGTAAGGTCTTGGAGATTGAATGAATGCTTGAACCAGACATTTGCGTTAAAGACACTTTTGGGGGCTCAAAGGAAGTTGAGTTCATACTTCAAGAGTGAAATTTGCTATGCAGAGATGTGGTGTTGAAGGTCGGAGCTTGAACGCTAGAAAGAGGCCTTTGGGAGGAGAGTCCTGGGTCCAGCCAGTCCCTGGGGAACTTTGTGCGTGGCCCTACCTCCATCTAGACAGCATCTATCGACAAGGTGGAGATGTGTGCGCTTGAAGCGGGCCTTCTCCACTCGGAGGATGGAGACCTCGTGTCCGTCTGGGTACTGTATGGCCAGAGAAAATCAGCATGGACACCTCCCTCGATGGGGAATGAATGGGCTCATTGAGATCACCATGCCATGTAAGGTGCTGGAGGGTTCTCGCCTGTGCTGTCTGTGGGGAACTTGCAGGTGCTTTTCCGCGTGTGGGATGCCAAGCTGCAGAACAGCACGTCCTGTCTCTCCACTGAGCCCACATTGGTGCTCACAGCGTGCAGCATAACACAGGCAGAGGGGGGAGGTGCATGTTCGCTGTGAAGTGATTCCCTCCCCAGCGCTGTTTGCATGTACGTCTGACCTCCGCTTGTCCAGAAAAGGCCTGTTGGGGTTGTGGTGAGGTTGGGTCTCTGCCTCCCCAGCCTGTGCAGCAGCGACAATCATCATGAACAGCATGCTGGCGTGACTGTTCTGTCTGAGCTCAGACCCAAGGTCTTGGGAAAAGAGCAAAACAGTCCAATAAAACTGTAAGGTTGGAGGACTGCCTGGGCTTCGGGGAGAGCTATTGAGGGATGCCACACGGACCCCAGCAAGCTCCATCAACCCCCCTGAGCTGAAACTAACTGCGGCATGGGAATGAGTATTAAAAAGATGTATCTGACTGGCTTGTCCTGCTCTTATTCTTCCCGCAGCCTCCTCTGAGCACACTGTTGCAGGAGGGAGCCCTTGTTGTGAGACAGGACTGCTCTTGTGGCTTTGTCTCCTAGCCAAAATAGCCCGAGGAAGGAAAATCCCTTCCGAGCCCTGCACCTGGGCACCAGCCGAACCCTCAGCATGTGAAAAAGATCCCTCAGCCTGGGATCCCCCTCGACTGGGGAAGATTTTCTGTTCAACCAGATTCCCACCCGTGCCCCAAGCTGTTCCATTGCTTTTCGCATCTCTTCTCTTTGTCAGGAGGCAAAGAGAATGGGGCACCTGAAGAAAGGAGATGTCCTGTGCCTGAGAGGGATGGGAAGGTGGATGGTCACTGAGAAGTGCAGAGGGTGTGCATTAACCTGCTCAGTTAACGTGCTCGCATCTTCTGTGCTTCTTTGCCTACACTTACAGCTGGAAAGGTGGATGCACGTAGTGTCTGCGGAGAGTCTGGGCGATGATTCTTCCACATGACCATTTGTAAGATCACCCCCAGGGTGTCCTCCATGAGGAGATTCCGTGGGCTGTGGGCCTGAGGGACCAAAATGCCGGAGCGGGCAGAACCAAGAGGGAGTTTTTCAGGCAAGACAAGAACAAATATTTTCTCTTCCTCACTTCTTCCTTCCCTTTCCCCCCCGAGTCATTTCCAGAAGCTCTGCTCTTGTGGCTCGGAGGTCATTTTCTGACTTTTTCACACACAACCAGGAGCGTTGGTCTCAGCATGCACCTCAGCCCAGTGTGGATCCCACTGTGCAATAATGCCTGTCACCTCCTGCCAGGGTGCCCCCCGAGGGGAGCTGTGCTGTGCCCAAGGTCCCTGCTGTGCCATTGCCCAGAGCATCCCCAGAACAGCCTGTAGCGCCTGGGATCAGGACACCTCCAGCGGGGTGAGGGACCCAAGGAGCCACTATGAGAACATTACATCCCACTTCCAATTCCCCGTCATCTTGGATGGCTCCTGGGTCCCTGAGTAGAGACTCAGGGGCTGTTCCTGAGCCCTTGTTTCACGCGCAGCGGTCCCTTCAGGAGCTCTTCCTCTGCGCCTAGGAGATGGTGATTGCCTGAGGGTGACAAGTGTTTAAATCATGTGGACCTCACACGGTCCACGGGGCACTGTGGGGCTAAGCAGTTATTTTGAGACCAGCAGTGCCTTCATGAGTTCCTTTTCTGCACCCAGGAGACCTTGGATAGCTGAGGGATGCCAAGATTTAGAGCATTACCCAGGGCTGAGGGCTGACATCTAGAAAGAGATTGTTAAGTCTCAGCTGAAAAGCATACTTAAATGTTGACGTTAATAGTGAAGCCACAAGTCGTTTGCACATACTCGGGGAAGATGGACACCTCAAACCAGCCATGAGAAGGCAGAGATTCACTGGGTTGCAGAGAGCCCAAGTTGCTGTGGGGGCGCTCTGTGCGCTGCTGTCGTCTGCCCAGTCACCGTCTACGTGTAAATGGTGGGGTGGTGGCCAGAAGGCGGCATTTCCTGCAGGGATATGCAGGGAGCAGATGCTTTGTGGCACTCAGGGCCTGCAGAGCTGGACTTACACAGACCTTGACAACAGGGAAGACGGGGTCAGCGCCTCGACACCTGCATCACCCCACTTCACATTTGGGTGGCCAGGAAGCAGATGAAGGCTCTCATAACTGAGCCTACGGGCAGAAAGACCCTCTGCCTGGATTTGCCCTTTTCCTCTGGGGAAGACAGTCTCCAGAGCTCCAGATGTGCATAGCTGCCCTTCTGCCTGGGCATGTCGTCCGGGCCAAGGCCTCTGATGTGCCAAGTTTTTTGGCCCGGCCAGTTTCCAGGAATATCGGCCAACACAAGCGGGATGAAAATGGCACAGCAGAGAGAGATCAGAGAAGCTGCTGTGCACAGAAATGTGTCCCACTGTCGCCGCAACAGCACAATGGGGTTGGAGGGGGTCTTGCACAGAGCTTTTCTGCAACAGAGCTGGGATCTGGCAGTGGTGCAGTCTTAGAGGCCCAGAAAAGCTGCCCCAGGCTTGGGGGAGACAAAGTACCACAGAGCAACCATGGGTCTTCAAGCCCTGGGTGCTTTCCTGGAGCTACAGTGGCCCATAGGCTGTTGGGAGTGGGGGCTCCAGTTTGTGTCCGATACCCGTACTAACTTGTGAATTACCTCAGCCCTGCACGTCTGGACCACAGCTGGACCCTGCCAGGTGCTCTGTGAGGTACCCTTCTCATCTGTCTGTGCGCATGTGCGCTGGCCATGGACCCTAGAGCTGGTAGTGGAGGGGAGGGGAAAGTGGAGATGAGACTGTGGTCTGTCCCCGGGTCTTATTGGCCCTCAGTCCTCACTGCTGCCACCCTTTGGAGCCATCCTCTATTGAAACCTCCTCCCCCAGCACAGCTGCATCCAGAACTAGAGGACACGTGTTGCCCAAGAGCCAGAGGGGCTGCTGAGCTCGTTGATTGGCCTCCCACAGCCGCGTGCTCCTCACTCAAGGGCAGCAGTGACTGGACTCCCCGTCCACAGAACATGTTGCGGGGCCCAGTGCTCCAGGCCCATCCGGGAAGAGAAGCAGCAAGGCCAGTGGCTGTGGAGCAACCAGGAACGTATTCCACAGCTCCAAGGGACAAGGCGCAAAAGACAACCGGGTCCAGTGACTCCTACCCTCTCCTTCTTCTGGGAATGAGGAAGGGTCGTCTTTTGCACCCAACCTACTCCTCTCCAAAAAGCCACTTTTTTTCCCGAGCAGACTGAAAGAGTTGCCACAGAAGGAAGGAGGACTCAGAGGCCCAGGCTTGGATGCAGCAAAACTTTAATGAGTCTAAAGAAGAAAAGGAGGTGGCTCGCAGGGAGCACCAGGGACAGCCACGAAGATGCAGTGGAGCTCCTGCAGGGTATGTCTGCCTGCCTTGAAGAGGCAGGGAGACCAACAAGTCCCCACTAGGCTGGCATTGGAAAAAGGTGACAGAAAAGGAAAGAGAGAGGGAAGAGAGTGGAAGAAGGCAAAGTAGGCATCGGCCAGCTTATACGCAGCCCAGGCTGCACACTTCCAGCCACCCTTTGCAGGGGAAGCCAGGGATGAAGAGCTATTCGAAATACAAAGATGCAGTGCTCTATGTCGTGTCCAGCACCATGTTCTGAGGTCTAGGGAGCTCCTTGCCTGGGGCCGTTGCCAGCAGCTTTAGCAGGGCTGACATCTGTTGCCACAGTAGCAGCTGGTAATGCAGGAGAGGTCACAGCAGCTAGAGTTGATGGGCACTCCGTTACAGCTGAGGATGCTGCCAACGGCAGCGGAGGTGGAGGAGCCCACAATGGTGTTCTGCGGGAAGGAGCTGAGGATGGGGCCGGGCAGGGTCACCACCACAGCAGGGGGCTCGATGACGACGGTGGAGTTCTGGCACTGTCTGACACAGGGCTCATTGCAGCTGTTGGCCAGCGGGGTCGGGCAGCAGGGCTGGCAGGGCGGGCAGCAGGGCTGGCAGGGCTGGCAGGGCTGGCAGGGCTGGCAGGGCGGGCAGCGGGGCCTGCATGGCTCACACTTCTCGGAGCAGGACATGTCTCTGGGTCAGAGGTGCACCTGGGAGAGAGGTCAGGAAGGAAGCAGAGCACAGGGACAGTTGAGGAACAGCCTGCAACCCCACCAAAAGGAAGCCAAGACACCTGGTGGGTGGGGAGGTGAAGGCTGTGCAGGGAGGAACAAGGGATCCTTTGCCTGAGCCCAGCAGCCAGGCCCAGGGGTCCTTCTGCCTAGCCTGCAGCAAAGAGCCACCTCAGCCCAGCCTCAGCCTTTCTCCATGACAGACCATCTCTCCTCTGCCCTCTCCCACGACCAAGATCTCAGACCAGTAACATAAGAGCAAGGAGCAGGTATCAGCTTGTAGGCCAGACCTTGTCCTAGAGGAGGTGGAGGTGAAAGGGGGCTCCAACTCACCTGATTGCCAAAGAGAAGGAGGTGGCAGAAGCGCTTGAGAGAGCGACAAGTTAGGCTGGCTTTTATACTGGCCTCACATGGCCTCAGGGCCCAAAGGCAGCCGCCGCATAAGTAACAATTTTCTTACATGCTCCCCATGAACGGAAACACCCCAGGTAATGACGTGGCATGTGCTGCCCTTTCCTTCCACGCTGTCTTTGTATTTCCTGGTTATGACGTGCCCATTTCCTCACGGATGCTTCTTTTGAGTGCTGGGATGAGAGGCCCCATGATTTCTGGGGCAAGGATGCATCAGCGTAGGCAGGCGACACAAAGTACCTGAGGGTCCAGTGGAGGCAGGTGATGTCAGCCTGGGGCACTCTGGTGGGTTTTTTAATGATCCTGCTGACAGGAAGGGCCCAGGTGCTCACAGCCCTGCAATCCTTGACTTGTCCCCCAAGGCGTCCTGTGAGTATGTGCCCTGTGCCTCCTCTTCCCTTCCCTCCTGCCTCACTCCAACAATCAGTGGCTGTTGCCTTCCAAGGCAAGAGGGCTGCACTTCAGGCTTTCAGCTGTCGTTCAGGCTGTCAGTGCCGTTCAGGCACCGACACAGCCTCAGCCCCTCGTTGTCTGAGGGGACACAGACAGGGCCACAGCACTCAAGTCTCACCGAGGGGAACCTCAAACCCTGGACAAAACTCTTCCTGCTGCCTCCAGGCAGCCTTGAGAGGCTGAGCTGCTTCCCAGGGTCCCTTCTCCTGAGCCACGTTAAAGCTTTGAATTTGCAGGGTTCTGTGGGCCTGCGGTGATGGGGTAGCCCTCTCCCCCAGCTGACCATTGTCCCGAGGCAGGAGCAATGGGAAAAGGGACGAGAGCCTGGGGAGGCTGGGAGAAGGAAGGTGCCATCAAGGCTGTAGCCAATGGCATCAGAAAACAGCCCCAGTAGTGGAAGGGCCGAGGATGCTCACTGACAGCAGCACTATAGGAATTCAGCCATGGCATAAGCTCCCACTCCAAGCCTCAAGTGAGGGACCGCCTGGAAACAACGGTTCCCTGCCTTTTGACCTTGGTTGAGACTGCAGGAGACCTGGCTTCCCCATGGCCTGGGGGACGAGAGGGGAAATCCAGCATCAGTGGGCATCACCACACAGCGGAAACCACCCACGGGTTCCGCTCTGAAAAAGTTTTCCTTAAAAGTAAGTATCCTCGCAAAATCGTTTGGCATTTGACGAATGAAGCCGTTCGTCTGCAGAAGCTGCAGCTGCGTGCTCTGACTCCTCCAGTGCGATTCCTGCCAAGTCCCGTTGACTCCCGTTGTCAGTGCTTTCAGGCTGCCCCCAGTCTCCCTTTCCCAGGAGGCTTACTTTCCTGGAAACACCGCTACCTGCATTTGTTGCAACCTGTCCTTAAGCCACCTCCCTCAGACCTGCTGCCTCCCTTCTCTGGCAGCACTGCGCTGTACCCCATTTAGGTGCCGCTGAGCGGTTCGTGAGGGGTGTAGGGAAGCAGCCGTGTGGCATCAGCCTGGAGCCATGTGCGCAGGGGATCCTCTTTCTCTGCCAGTCATGTTCCTCCCCGGTGCCCTGTCTGCCATGCCAAGATCTCCATCATTCCTGTTGATGTTTTCGTGTTGTCCCTCCTTTCCAGGCAGCAGGTCATCAAAGGACAGCATAGCGCATCCCCAGCTCCAGGGGCACCAGCAAGTGGAGACCTTCTGGCTTGTGTGGCCAGACTCTTCTCAGTAGTGCCACTGGCAGGATGAGAGGCAATGGGCAAAAATTAAAGCACATAACATTCCATCTGAAACTAAAGAAAAACCTTTTTGCTGTGAGGGTGGTCGAACACTGGAACAGGTTGATCAGGAGCCTTCATTTGTCAAATGACTATGTCCAGTCAAAACCTGTCTGGACATAGCTCTAGACAACGTGCTCTAGCTGACCCTGCTTGAGCAGGGGCATTGGACCAGGTGATCTCCAGAGGTGCCTTCCAGCCTCAACAATCGTCCGATAGTGTGAAATGCTTACCTCAGGGCACAGCGGCAACACTAGCCCCTGGCCACCAGGAAATTCTGCTTTCCTTCAGGGCCGGCACACAGGAACGCCAAAGTCAGTTTTCCCCCATCAACGCAATGGCCTTCTGCCCATATCCTCGCCAGGGCCGTGCTGCAGTCCAGGGCAACCCCTTGTGCCCGCCCTTTCAGGAGGCACTGCTCCAGCACTGCCCAGCATGTTTTCCAGGGCTGCTCTCACTTCTTAGTCAAGCACCCTTGACAGGGCACTCCGGGCACGTGACTTCTCTCCCCTCCTTTCTCCCAAAGATGTTTGGGAAATACCTCCTCCCCTCAGAGAGGACAGACGCCATCGCCGTCTTCATGCCCATCCAGGGCATGAGGGTGCAGGCTCCAGGAGCCATCACACCCCAGTGGTTGCCTGTATGCTGGCTGTGTCCACGAGAGGCTCTGCCCTCCCAGCTTGCGGTGGGTTGACCTTGGCTGGATGCCAGATGCCCACCAAGCCGCTCTATCACTCCTGTTCTCAGCAGGAGAGCGGGGGAGAAAATGAGGTGGAAAAACCACTAGGAGTGCACTAGGAGCGCTGCTATGGGGAAAATTAGCTCCATCTCAGCCAGACGCAATGCGCAGCTGAAGAAAGTAAGCAGCCGGCAGGTGGCAGGCTCAAAGACCCTCCCGTTGCCAAATCTAGGGAGTTTTTCTGAATACCAGAGAAGTAGGGACCTCTGTCCCCACTGCCGGTAATTGAAGCCGACAATTTCAGCAGTAGCCAGAGGGACGTGAGTCTCCCTCCCTGCAGCCCCAGAGGCCAGCTGCTGTAATACATCCGCCTCCCCGTAGCTGTGGGCTCAGCCGTCTCTTGCCTTCTGGGGCAGGGGCTTTTGTGTGCTCCTCGCCAAGGAGTAAGGGCAGGGTCGGGACTTCTGGACAGCCAGGGCCCTTGGGACCTTTCCAGGCCCAAAGTGGCACCCAACCTGATTGACTGCAGAGGAAGACTGGAAAGGGTCATCCCTATCCCCTGCGTCAGCTGGACTGCCCATCCCTCCTGCCGCAACCTCAGCTGCACATTTGATCCTGAAAGCTATGTGGAAGGAGGGCTGCAAATGGCAGCTGCTGTGCTGACAAGTGAAGCTTTACAGCTCCTGTTCACCGTGCCAGGAAAGGCTCCTAGCAGAGCAGTAAAGGAGAGCTCCAAGCTGAGTTTTCCCGGCATTCACTGGAAGGGATTAAAAGAGGGTTTTTCATTGTGCTTGCCTAGGTGGTGGAGAGTGGATGTCAGGGTAGCACAGGCCGCCAGAGGTTGGTAGCGTGCATATGATATGTGAAAGGCCGGAGAAGGGCCGTTTGTATAGCATAGGGTCGTGTCAGGGTGTCACCCTCCTGCCAGAGCGAGGGATGATGTCTGCAGCCGGTGCTGTTCACATAGATCTTTCTCTTGAGGAACGTCCTCTGTCTGTGGGGAGAAGGGAGAGAAAGTAGGGCCGTGGGGAGAGAGTGACAGACACCTGGGTTCCGCTGTCAGGTTCAGACAGGAGCATCCTGTCTCCATCCAGGCAGTCCCTGGAGCAAAGCAGACGCGGGTGGGTATCAAGTCCCTCCCCCTTCCTCTGCAGGGGTGGGTGCAGGCACTTCTGTCTGGCAGAGCAGTGGGTGGCAGAAGAAGATCATCAGGGACTCTTCCCCGTTTTTGGAGGATAGTTGGTACAGTTGTGATCTCCAGGAGGCTTCCAATGTCCTCCTCCATACCTTTTGCTTGACACAGCCTGCATTAACTGTCCGTTGCTTTTCTACAGTCCCTTTGGAGATCTGGCCTAAACTTCAGTGTCAGAAAAGTGCAGCTGTGGCCTGACTGCACAAGTAGGAAGTAGCCAATGCTGAAAATCCTGGCCCCGGCCCTGGCTGCGAGCAGCCTGGGGAACAGCAAAGAAGAAAGTTTGGTTTCTTGTATTGGCATGAATGTTTAAACAACAAGTCCATTACCTCTCCAGAGGGCTTCTTCGTGGCAGAGAAGAACACAGCGGATCATCGGGGACGTATCAGGAGAAACGGATATATAAACCTAAGGAGACTGCGCACTGTTCCTTTGCAGATACCACGCATTCCTGTATGCGCTATATAATATGTAGATATTTTGAAAGAGCAGTTGGGAAAAGGCCAACACTGCACAGAACCAGTAGAACACTTCACCAGGCAGAACACTTCTCCTGCCGCTCACTCCATTGCCTTCCACGTTCCCCCCCAGGATGGAGACAGAACTCCTCTGCAGTGGCATAGGTGTTGGGAGAGGAAATCATGACGGGAGCAGTGGCAGTGTCTGGCAGTGCCTAGGAAGGAGTTAGTGCAGCTTCCAGCCCCTCTGGCTCCCAGCGAGGAGCCACACCTTTCCAGCCTGCAGAGGGAGACGGGCAGCAGAGATCCTTCTGCCTGTGGGTACAAGGACAGCCCTCAGTCCTGCTGCAAGGACTGGGCATTGCTGCCTCACAGTGGGTAGGGGCTGCTTCTGTTGTTGTTTTTTTTGAGACCACTAACTTAACCATGGAAACCCTGAGCAGGCTTAGAACAAGAAGACCCGTCTGGCATGTTGCTGTTAGCTTTTTCATTAAAAAAAGCCCAGACCAACCCAAAAACTGCTTTCTTGTTTGGTTACTTCGTAAACACGCTCAGATACATAATCCTGGAATTTCTTAATCTCCTTCTGAGGCATTGCTGTGTCTGCTAGGACTTAATCTCAAGAAGTTAGCTCAAGTTCAACATCAGCATGAGTAAGGGAACTAGAAGTTACCAACACCTTCAAACGTTCCTCACAGTGACTACTTTTGAGACCTTGTTGTCCTTTTGAAAGGCTTGTTGTACATGTCTTCCTCAACCCCAAACACAATACCTTTGGTGACGATGTAAGGTCTTGGAGATTGAATGAATGCTTGAACCAGACATTTGCGTTAAAGACACTTTTGGGGGCTCAAAGGAAGTTGAGTTCATACTTCAAGAGTGAAATTTGCTATGCAGAGATGTGGTGTTGAAGGTCGGAGCTTGAACGCTAGAAAGAGGCCTTTGGGAGGAGAGTCCTGGGTCCAGCCAGTCCCTGGGGAACTTTGTGCGTGGCCCTACCTCCATCTAGACAGCATCTATCGACAAGGCTGGAGATGTGTGCAGCTTGAAGCGGGCCTTCTCCACTCGGAGGATGGAGACCTCGTGTCCGTCTGGGTACTGTATGGCCAGAGAAAATCAGCATGGACACCTCCCTCGATGGGGAATGAATGGGCTCATTGAGATCACCATGCCATGTAAGGTGCTGGAGGGTTCTCGCCTGTGCTGTCTGTGGGGAACTTGCAGGTGCTTTTCCGCGTGTGGGATGCCAAGCTGCAGAACAGCACGTCCTGTCTCTCCACTGAGCCCACATTGGTGCTCACAGCGTGCAGCATAACACAGGCAGAGGGGGGAGGTGCATGTTCGCTGTGAAGTGATTCCCTCCCCAGCGCTGTTTGCATGTACGTCTGACCTCCGCTTGTCCAGAAAAGGCCTGTTGGGGTTGTGGTGAGGTTGGGTCTCTGCCTCCCCAGCCTGTGCAGCAGCGACAATCATCATGAACAGCATGCTGGCGTGACTGTTCTGTCTGAGCTCAGACCCAAGGTCTTGGGAAAAGAGCAAAACAGTCCAATAAAACTGTAAGGTTGGAGGACTGCCTGGGCTTCGGGGAGAGCTATTGAGGGATGCCACACGGACCCCAGCAAGCTCCATCAACCCCCCTGAGCTGAAACTAACTGCGGCATGGGAATGAGTATTAAAAAGATGTATCTGACTGGCTTGTCCTGCTCTTATTCTTCCCGCAGCCTCCTCTGAGCACACTGTTGCAGGAGGGAGCCCTTGTTGTGAGACAGGACTGCTCTTGTGGCTTTGTCTCCTAGCCAAAATAGCCCGAGGAAGGAAAATCCCTTCCGAGCCCTGCACCTGGGCACCAGCCGAACCCTCAGCATGTGAAAAAGATCCCTCAGCCTGGGATCCCCCTCGACTGGGGAAGATTTTCTGTTCAACCAGATTCCCACCCGTGCCCCAAGCTGTTCCATTGCTTTTCGCATCTCTTCTCTTTGTCAGGAGGCAAAGAGAATGGGGCACCTGAAGAAAGGAGATGTCCTGTGCCTGAGAGGGATGGGAAGGTGGATGGTCACTGAGAAGTGCAGAGGGTGTGCATTAACCTGCTCAGTTAACGTGCTCGCATCTTCTGTGCTTCTTTGCCTACACTTACAGCTGGAAAGGTGGATGCACGTAGTGTCTGCGGAGAGTCTGGGCGATGATTCTTCCACATGACCATTTGTAAGATCACCCCCAGGGTGTCCTCCATGAGGAGATTCCGTGGGCTGTGGGCTGAGGGACCAAAATGCCGGAGCGGGCAGAACCAAGAGGGAGTTTTTCAGGCAAGACAAGAACAAATATTTTCTCTTCCTCACTTCTTCCTTCCCTTTCCCCCCCGAGTCATTTCCAGAAGCTCTGCTCTTGTGGCTCGGAGGTCATTTTCTGACTTTTTCACACACAACCAGGAGCGTTGGTCTCAGCATGCACCTCAGCCCAGTGTGGATCCCACTGTGCAATAATGCCTGTCACCTCCTGCCAGGGTGCCCCCCGAGGGGAGCTGTGCTGTGCCCAAGGTCCCTGCTGTGCCATTGCCCAGAGCATCCCCAGAACAGCCTGTAGCGCCTGGGATCAGGACACCTCCAGCGGGGTGAGGGACCCAAGGAGCCACTATGAGAACATTACATCCCACTTCCAATTCCCCGTCATCTTGGATGGCTCCTGGGTCCCTGAGTAGAGACTCAGGGGCTGTTCCTGAGCCCTTGTTTCACGCGCAGCGGTCCCTTCAGGAGCTCTTCCTCTGCGCCTAGGAGATGGTGATTGCCTGAGGGTGACAAGTGTTTAAATCATGTGGACCTCACACGGTCCACGGGGCACTGTGGGGCTAAGCAGTTATTTTGAGACCAGCAGTGCCTTCATGAGTTCCTTTTCTGCACCCAGGAGACCTTGGATAGCTGAGGGATGCCAAGATTTAGAGCATTACCCAGGGCTGAGGGCTGACATCTAGAAAGAGATTGTTAAGTCTCACTGAAAAGCATACTTAAATGTTGACGTTAATAGTGAAGCCACAAGTCGTTTGCACATACTCGGGGAAGATGGACACCTCAAACCAGCCATGAGAAGGCAGAGATTCACTGGGTTGCAGAGAGCCCAAGTTGCTGTGGGGGCGCTCTGTGCGCTGCTGTCGTCTGCCCAGTCACCGTCTACGTGTAAATGGTGGGGTGGTGGCCAGAAGGCCGGCATTTCCTGCAGGGATATGCAGGGAGCAGATGCTTTGTGGCACTCAGGGCCTGCAGAGCTGGACTTACACAGACCTTGACAACAGGGAAGACGGGGTCAGCGCCTCGACACCTGCATCACCCCACTTCACATTTGGGTGGCCAGGAAGCAGATGAAGGCTCTCATAACTGAGCCTACGGGCAGAAAGACCCTCTGCCTGGATTTGCCCTTTTCCTCTGGGGAAGACAGTCTCCAGAGCTCCAGATGTGCATAGCTGCCCTTCTGCCTGGGCATGTCGTCCGGGCCAAGGCCTCTGATGTGCCAAGTTTTTTGGCCCGGCCAGTTTCCAGGAATATCGGCCAACACAAGCGGGATGAAAATGGCACAGCAGAGAGAGATCAGAGAAGCTGCTGTGCACAGAAATGTGTCCCACTGTCGCCGCAACAGCACAATGGGGTTGGAGGGGGTCTTGCACAGAGCTTTTCTGCAACAGAGCTGGGATCTGGCAGTGGTGCAGTCTTAGAGGCCCAGAAAAGCTGCCCCAGGCTTGGGGGAGACAAAGTACCACAGAGCAACCATGGGTCTTCAAGCCCTGGGTGCTTTCCTGGAGCTACAGTGGCCCATAGGCTGTTGGGAGTGGGGGCTCCAGTTTGTGTCCGATACCCGTACTAACTTGTGAATTACCTCAGCCCTGCACGTCTGGACCACAGCTGGACCCTGCCAGGTGCTCTGTGAGGTACCCTTCTCATCTGTCTGTGCGCATGTGCGCTGGCCATGGACCCTAGAGCTGGTAGTGGAGGGGAGGGGAAAGTGGAGATGAGACTGTGGTCTGTCCCCGGGTCTTATTGGCCCTCAGTCCTCACTGCTGCCACCCTTTGGAGCCATCCTCTATTGAAACCTCCTCCCCCAGCACAGCTGCATCCAGAACTAGAGGACATGTGTTGCCCAAGAGCCAGAGGGGCTGCTGAGCTCGTTGATTGGCCTCCCACAGCCGCGTGCTCCTCACTCAAGGGCAGCAGTGACTGGACTCCCCGTCCACAGAACATGTTGCGGGGCCCAGTGCTCCAGGCCCATCCGGGAAGAGAAGCAGCAAGGCCAGTGGCTGTGGAGCAACCAGGAACGTATTCCACAGCTCCAAGGGACAAGGCGCAAAAGACAACCGGGTCCAGTGACTCCTACCCTCTCCTTCTTCTGGGAATGAGGAAGGGTCGTCTTTTGCACCCAACCGAATCCTCTCCAAAAAGCCACTTTTTTTCCCAAGCAGACTGAAAGAGTTGCCACAGAAGGAAGGAGGACTCGGAGGCATGGGCTTGGATGCAGCACGACTTTAATGAGTCTAAAGAGGAAAAGGAGGTGGCTCGCAGGGAGCACCAGGGGCAGCCACTAAGATGCGGTGGAGCTGCTGCACAGGGTGTCCGACTGCCCGCCCTGCGGAGGGAGGGAGACCAACAGGTCGCTGCAAGGCTGGCGTTGGGAGGTGGTGACAGGAAATGTAAGGAAGAGAGAGAAGAGAGTAGAAGAAGGCAATAATGGCCCGAAGTTCTAAATACAAAGGTCTAAAGCTCTATCTCATATCCAGCACGATGTTCTAAGGTCTTCTAGGTTCTTGCCTGTGGCCATTGCCAGCAGCTTTAGCAGGGCTGACATCTGTTGCCACAGTAGCGGCTGGTAATGCAGGAGAGGTCACAGCAGCCAGAGTTGATGGGCACTCCGTCACAGCTGAGGATGCTGCCAACGGCAGCGGAGGTGGAGGATCCCACAACGGTGTTCTGCGGGAAGGAGCTGAGGATGGGTCCGGGCAGGGTCACCACCACGGGGGAGGGCTCGATGACGACGGTGGAGTTCTGGCACTGCCTGACACAGGGCTCATTGCAGCTGTTGGCCAGTGGGGTCGGGCCGCAGGGCTGGCAGGGCGGGCAGCAGGGCTGGCACTGGTTGTAGCAGGACATCTTGCGGAGCTGGAGGTGCCCCTGGAGGAGAGGGCAGGGGAAAGCAGAGCACAGGGAGCCATGAGGAGCAGCACTGCACCCAACCACAGGTGAGCCAAGGCACCTCCGGCCAGGAGGCCACAGCATACGCTGCCCAGCTCAAAGCCCACGAGACACCACAACTAAGTCCCAGCCCCTCCCTGCAGAAGACCTTCTCTTCCTTTCCCTCTCCCACGAGAAGCAGGTCCCAGCCCTGGGCCAGGACGGCCCATACCAGCTGAGACAAACATTGGGGAAAGACGCGATCTTGAAGGAGGAGCAGAAGGGCCTTCACACTCACCTGATTCCCAAGGAGAAGGAGGCGAGAGCAGTGGCTGAGAGAGAGCAGAGAGTCGGGCTGCCTTTTATAGTAGCCCTGCACTGCCTCAGGCCCAGAGGCACCCGTTGTGGAAGTACTAATTTTCTGACAAGCTCATGTCAAATGCAAAACACCCCAGCTAATGGGATGGGCTGCGTCCTGGTTTCCTGCCCTGCTGCCTTTTCATTTCCTGGCTTAAGCCACGTGCTTTCCCATTTGAAGGCTTCTCTAAGGGCCGGGATGAGAGGCCTGAGGCTTTCCGGGGCAGCAACACGTCAGCGCAGGCAGAAGACTCAGCTCAAGTGCAGATGGCGCCCTGTGCGGACAGGTGATGTGCGCCTGGGTCATTCCTGTGGGCTTGTTTGTGACAAAGTTGTCCGGAAATGGGCACCGCTCTCATGTTTGTCGTCAGGATGCTCAAAGACTGCTGTGGGAGAGTTTATGTCACATGTGGTCCCCAGCATATCCTTATCACAGCCCACTGCCGATGTTTGCCTGGCTTTATGTAAGCACACAATCAACCACCTGAGGACTCCTTTGCTGTTCACACACCAGGACTTCCATATCCCTTATAAAAAACTGAATCTGATTTCCCAGCAACTGTGTCTAGGATGGCAGGGATATGTGTTTCAGGGCCAAATCACACAAACTGTGCTGCTGTGTCATTTTTCCATGAGGGAGGTCAAGCAAAGTACCTCTCTGCAACAGAGACTGCATGTATCCAATATATATATCCAATCCACCATAGAGGTAGTGTAACTGAGGGCTGCCCCCTTCCTGTTGTTGGCCTTGCTGAGATCATTGCCAGATCATTGCTCCCGGGAGGCTTCAACCACAGCCAACTCTCCTTCCCATGGGAACAGCTTTCACACTTACGTTCTAGTGCTTGGCCCCGGCCTGAGTTACATCTCCGGTGGTGACACATCAGTGCCTGTGTCTGGACATGGACCCCACTGCTCCCAGTTTGGAACCTGACATGTCGGTGACTTCGCAGCTTGAACTGAAAATGTGTTCTCTATCAACTCACTTGGTGATCACTGGACGTCGCTGGACTCTGGTTATTTTGATAAGACCTCATACTTACCTTGTTGCACTCACTCACTGACTTGTTTTTCCAGCTTGACCCCAGGCATGTGTAAGAAAAGAGCCTTAGCCAGGGCACAAGCACGATAGGTCAAAACTCTGTGCACACTTGCACAGCTGTGATCTTATTGAGGTTTTGGAGAAAATCTGGGAGAGCTCTCGTGTCTGGAGTGTGCAGGGGCTCTGCAAAACAGAAGGCAAAATTGCAACCCTGCACTCCCTGAGAGCAGCTTTGTGCTTCCATGGGGACCTGCCAGGCAGAATCCTTTGGGAAAGTGCCCTGGTGGGTCAAAGAGGCCCAGAGGGGAATGTGAAATACAGCACTTAAGATCTGATCATAACAACATTAAGGAAAACACCATAATTAGCTCCATCCCCTCCACTTGATAAAGGCACCAGAAAGACCTACTGAGGACATTAGATGTCTGCATTTTTGGAGCATTTCTTTACAAATCTTAATGCATGATATAAAGAAATTACAATTTTTTTATTAAAGTTATTCAAAGTTATATCCATCCCTTAGTGAAGCCTGGAGTGTTTCTTTCCACTGCAATTTTTATTAATCTAATTGTGCTTCACACTCTGTTCGAC